>CM045994.1:85519180-85727608 GCA_025175895.1 Wurfbainia villosa | reverse complement strand
AACATGATCTCCCGTGTGACACCACACACCATGTTATCTACAATGTAAATTATTAGTCAATATTGCATAACCATAAAAATATGAAACAATGATCATGTGATTCTTATTTCAAAATAAAGATGTTCATTCAAAAGATAGACTTTTCAGTATACATCCCTACAATCTCCCACTTATACTAAAAGACTATGCTGTCCTTAAACTTCCATACATCTGATCCTCATTCCCTCTACATGCCTATCAAAAGCTCTCGCCGGAAGGGCCTTAGTGAAAGGATCTGCTAGGTTATCCTCTGATGCAATCTTGGCCACAGCAACTTCTCCTCTCTTTACGATTTCTCGTATCAGGTGGTACTTGCGCTCTATGTGTTTACTAGCCTTATGGGCTCGTGGTTCCTTCGAGTTTGCAACTGCACCACTATTATCACAATAAATTGTGATAGTTATGAGCAAACCAAGAATCACATCCAAGTCTATCAGGAAGTTCCTGAGTCATACAGCTTCTTTGGCCGCCTCAGAGGCTGCCACAAATTAAGCTTCCATGGTGGAGTCCACCACGCACTTCTGCTTGACACTCCTCCATACAATGGCTCCACCTCCCAAAGTAAACACAAAACCTGAGGTAGACTTACTGTTATCCCTATCAGATTGGAAGTCGGAATCCATGTAACCCACAGGGAGTAATTGGTCTGCCCGGTAAACCAGCATATAATCCCTAGTCCGTCTCAGGTACTTCAATATATGCTTTACTGAAATCCAATGTCTCTGTCCTAGATTACTCTGATATTTGCTGACCATGCCCACGGCAAAGCAGATATCTGGTCTCGTACATAGCATCGCATACATGAGGCTTCCTACTGTCGAAGCATAAGGAACCGCCTTCATCTCCTCTATCTCCTCAGATGATCTAGGACACATCTCCTTAGATAAAGGAACTCCATGTCTGAAAGGTAGAAAACCCTTCTTGGAGTTCTGCATGCTAAAACGAACCAAAATCGTGTCTATGTATGAAGCTTGGGATAAGCATAACATCCTTTTCCTGCGATCCCTTATAACCTTGATCCCAAGGATATGTCCCACCTCTCCCAAGTCCTTTATATCAAACTGTTTAGACAACCATACCCTTACGTCCGATAACACCTTGATATTGTTGCCAATTAACAAAATGTCATCTACGTATAGTACAAGAAATACCACTACATTTTCTTCACATCTCTTGTATACACAAGACTCATCTAGACTTTGAATAAATCCATAAGACTGGATCACCTCATCAAAGCGGATGTTCCAAGACCTCGAAGCTTGTTTCAATCCATAAATGGACCGATTAAGCTTACATACAAGATGCTCTTTGCCCTTAGTAATAAATCCCTCTGGTTGCTTCATGTAGATGTTTTCCTCAAGACTTCGATTAAGGAAAGCTGTCTTGACATCCATCTGCCACACCTCATAATCCATATGAGCTGCTATGCATAAGAGAATCCGGATAGACTTAAGCATGGCTACCGGCGAAAAGGTCTCCTCATAATCGATACCCTCTTTCTGAGTATACCCCTTTGCAACAAGCCTCGCTTTGAAGGTCTCAACCTTCCCATCTATTCCTCTCTTTCTCTTGTAGATCCACTTTCATCCAATGGTTTTTACACCATCGGGTGGTTCTACTAGCTCCCAGACCTGATTTGAATCCATAGATTCAATCTCAGCATTCATTGCACTTTGCCAAGATACTGCATCTTTATCTTGGATTGTCTCGTCATATGTCCAGGATCAGGTTCATGTTCGCCAGGGACCAAATCAGAAGATTCTCCCAAGAACATTAATCTATCAGGCTGTCTCACAACCCTCCCACTACGATGAGGTATCACCTGTGTATCCTCTGTGACACACGGTGCAGTGACATGTGGTATATCCTCTTGTACCGGCGGTACTAAAGAAGTGACTTCCCCTTTTAACTCCTCAAGAACAATTTTACTCTTGGGCTTGTGGCTCATCACATAGTCTTCCTCTAGAAATCTGGCGTTCGTGCTAACGATCACCCTCTGATCTCTAGGACTATAAAACAAGCCACCCTTCGTTCCTCTAGGATAGCCAATGAACAAGCGTACTTCTGTACGAGGTTCCAACTTACCAGCATCTGCCTTCAGCACATGTGCTGGACTCCCCCATATTCGAATATGTCTTAGACTAGGCTTTCGCCCAGTCCACAACTCTGTGGGAGTAGAAAGCACTGATTTAGATGGAACCAAGTTCAGAATGTACACCACCGTATCTAGAGCATATCCCCAGAACGAATCTGGCAAATTAGAATAACTCATCATCGATCTAACCATCTCAATAAGAGTCCTATTCCTTCACTCTACTACACCGTTCTGCTGGGATGTGCCAGGTGTAGTCAATTGGGATTGAATCTCAGCCTCTGATAAGTAGTTCCTAAACTCTCCCAAGAGGTACTTACCACCACGATCAGATTGTAGTGTCTTGATACTTTTACCTTGACGTTTCTCCACATCAGCCTTGAATTCTTTGAACTTGTCAAAGCATTCAGACTTACGGTGCATCAGGTAAATGTATTCATATATTCAGTAATCGTCTATAAAAGAGACGAAATACTCAAAACCACCTCTAGCCTGGATAGACATAGGACCACACAAATCAGAATGAACCAATTCTAACACATCTTTGGCTCTATACCCCTTGGCCTTAAAAGGCCTCTTGGTCATCTTACCCTCCAAGTAAGATTCACAGGTTGGGAGATCCTCCACCACTAATGAACCCAAAGGTCCATCAGCTATCAACCTTTGAATTCTACTTAGGTTAATGTGACCAAGCCTAAGATGCCAAAGATATGTTTGGTTCATTTTCGAAGGTTCTTTTCTCTTATTGGAATTAGAAGATGAGTTATTAATTTCAATATGCATCGTGGGAGGTTTTGGTTCAAGTGTGTACAAATTTCCTATCAATGTACCCGAACAGATAATGCCCCTATCTCTTCTTATAACAACTCTGTCATTAAAAGAAATAGAATATTCATTCATAAACAATTTAGAAAATGAAATTAAATTCTTTCTAAATAAGGGTACATAAAGGCAATTCTTAAGAACCAAAAGTTTATTTTTCTCAAAAGATAAATGAATGTCTCCCACTGCAACTACCACCACCTTCGTGGCATCGCCCAAGTACACAGTAATCTCCCCCTCAGCCAGTCGTCTGGTTTCCTGGAACCCCTACAAAGTATTGCAGACATGATCAGTGGCTTCTGTATCTACACACCAGGTGCCGGTAGATAACACCGCTAAACATGTTTGAACGACTAGACCAAAAGATATACCTTTGTTCTTGCGGTTGGGGCAATCCTTCTTCCAGTGTCCAGTCTGCTTACAAGTGAAGCACTTGCCTTTCGGCTTCTTCACTCCTCCCTGAGTAACTCCCACCGCCTTCGCCCCAGTTTGTTTCTTCTTCTTCTTGCGTTTCGGCTTAGAAGTAGAAACCTTTTGGGTCACCACGGCATGCGCCTGAGCACTCTGGCGAAATAGTCCCTCTGCCACCTAGAGTTCTATCAGAAGTTCCACCAATAAATACAACCTCTTGTTCATGTTGTAGTTCAGGCGAAACTGCTCAAAACTCTTAGGTAGAGACTGGAGTATGATATCGACCTGGTTTTACCCATCGATCTCAGCTCCTAGGACCTCCAGCTCATTCAAATGAGTCATCATCTTGAGAACATGATCCCTCACGGGTGTTCCCTCGATCATGGTGGTCTTCATCAAGTTTCTCATGGCCTCTTGCCTCGCAGCCCGATTCTGGTGTCCAAAAAGCTCCTTGAGATTGAGCATCATATCATAAGCAGTGGACATAGCTTGATGCTGATGTTGCAGTACATTTGACATAGATGTCAAAATGTAACACCGCGCCATCTCATCGGCCTTAATCCACTTCTTATAGCTCTCTCTCTCCTTTTACCCAGAATCATCTGCTGGCTTGGGAGGGCACTCTTCGAGGAGTACATATTTGTATTCCTCAGCAGTCAAGACAATGTCTAGATTCCTCTTCCAATCAACATAGTTGGGTCCGGTAAGTTTGTTCTCTTTCAATATCACAGCAAGTGGGTTGAAAGTCATTTTGAAAGAAAACTTAAGAATCACATAAATCAAAACATTAGATTTCAAAAAATTATTGATTCCTCAAACAATAAAATTTTAAAATCAACCAACACCTCAAAACACTGAGAATATCGTATGCCACGATAGTGTGGACGTATACGAATTCTACATTTGTAAGAGGAGGTTTTACCCATTAATTTTACTATCTTGTCAACCTAACTTTTTGACAAGTAAAATTAATAGTTGGTTCCTCTTTGGCCCTACAAAAAAAAGCAGTGACTCCGATGGGGAGGATACTTATATTTGTATCTAAGTGTTCACCATTACTCTGTACCAAAGTAATTATCTCGGGTTATGTGCCTTCCGATGGGGAAGTACACACGCTCCTTGATAATTCCCTATAACCATATTTGACCTTGTGATCCACAAACAAACCCATCTGATATGGAGGAAGGCACTCACAGCCGACGCACAAATTTGTTTGCATCACTTGTCAAATCGTAATGGAGGCTGTGGGAATTTTAAAAATTTCCTCTCCCACTTAGTAATTTGAAATTGAGGAATTTTCCTAGCCTACGACATCCATATCAAACAAAAAGCAATATATATGAAAAATAAATTATTTTCCAACTATTATGGCTTTTGTCTTCAATATGACTCCTGTCGCATCGCCATCTCATCCACTCCTCCTACGCCATGTACGAGCCATCCGAAGATCCAAGCCGAGACTAAAACCTATTTTAATTTACATCCATCGATCCTATACTCCACGAGGGAGTGTACATGAAATCTAGATCGAAAGTAAAATAAAATAAAGAGTGGCTAAACAATGTTGTATCTAATTTACAAAAAATCAAATACAAGCCTCGTCAACCTCGAGGATTCAACAAAATAAATATTTACACACATACAATCACATACACACATATGGCCATAATAGTCGGATCTTATGCCTGCAACCAAAGAGTAAAACTACGCATATCCTACTATTATCCGGCACATATAATATATGAAAAGTGCATAAAAATTAACCGAATCCTAAACACACAAAACTGGAAACCTTGGCTCTGATACCAATTGAAGTGTTTTGCTTATCGAGTCTATGAGGGGAAACTTCGCTTCCCACTTCACCTCGGTCGCTTGTTCATGGCGATCCCATCGATGTCCATGGATTAAAAAATTTAATCCCAGACATAAAGGATTGCCCAACCAACCAAGTCATCGTCGTGCTATTCATTTAGAGAGGTCACTTGAACAAACAAGTTGTTCAAGCGACCAACTTCTATTCTACGAGTAGCCGCGGAATAGACGATGTCTGAATCGCCTGTTTTTGTGTTTATGCTCGGGATCCAAGTATTATTTAGCCATATACAGATTTATATCATGCTCATAATTGAAAAACAAATACAAACATGTAACATATAAAAATTAGAGAATCGATATACCTCTCGATCTTCTAATGTATGACCTTCCTCCTTTCGGATGTCGTGTGGGCGACGATCTACTGAAAGTCGAAGCTCCTAGATCGCAAATATTCCTTACTTGCTCTTCTAAAGAAAAAGGAAGAATAGAAACAAGGTTCTTCTCCTCCCTAAAACCAACCAACAAGGAACAAATAGATCCTTGCCGCCGGCCAACTAGGAGGAGGAGTTTGTGGTGGAATCCGGCCAAGACACCAAGGGAAGCCCTATATCTTGTTTCCACCACCTAAGGAGAAAGGAATAGAGCCTTTTGGGTGCTGGACAAGGGCTAGAAAGGGGCTGGAAAGGGGCTAGAAAGGTGTTGGACGTCGGCCAATGGAGAAGGAAGAAGAAAGGAAAAACAATCACCTTCCTTATTTGGTGCCGCCCAAGCCTCCAAACCCTAACCCTAATCCTATATCAACTAGGATTGCTCTCTTACTGCCCAAAACCCTAGCTCTCTTGGATGATCTTCATGCCAACTCCCTTTCCCTCCTTTTATAAAGTTAGGGATAAGTCATGATTTAATCTCCTCCATTGGTTCTAGGGATTTAATCTCAACCATCGGATCTAGAGATTTAATCTCAACCTTCGGATCTTAGAGATTTAATCTCTACCTATGGATCTTAGAATTTTGTTTCTATCCATTGGATCTAAGCTTCATGAGGTGTTAATAGGCTACATTAGGGACCATGAGGAGGAGTTGGATCTTAGCCACCCATGGATAAAGCCCACATAAAGTCCGATCCACTAATGATGATCCAATCCACTAAAGGATCATCATTGATCTACCTCACCATCCCCCATATGATAATATGGGCTCCATATATTATTTGTACATTTTCTCTCCGTATTTATGATCTCGAATGTCCGTCGATTAATTAATTTACTAACCATTAATTAATCAACAACTAACTCCATGAGTAGTACCACTCAACCTTTTCATCACGTCGGACCAAGTCCACCTGAAAGGTTTACATGATGAACCTTATGTGCTCCTCTAGGGGACATCATCATCCTAATATATAGTACACGGTTTCCTCCTATAATCAACGACACACCATATAAATAATATCATCTCCCAACTTACCGAGCCTATCGATTTAATCTATAAATCTCGCCCATTGGTAAATCAAAGAGATGAGTACTAAGTATATGTGCCCATTATTATATCGGGATTAAGAGTATGTACAATATAATATCTGAGGTCCGATTCTATTATGTAGTCAGCAATAAATTAAATCACCTTTAAGTTGGTCCTGCTCAATACACACAAAGTGCACTAGTGTGATTCTATGGTCAAGACAAACCAATACCAAATCACACTACAACCATTCCGATGGTTTGTCTAAAGTCATCTCAGTTGTGAGCCTTTACTTATACTTTTCAAGGGGCTGATAACATGATCTCCCGTGTGACACCACACTCCATGTTATCTACAATGTAAAGTATTAGACAATATTGCATAACCATAAAAATATGCAAACAATGATCATGTGATTCTTATTTCAAAATAAAGATGTTCATACAAAAGATAGACTTTTCAGTATACATCCCTACACATATGACGAGGAAATCCAAGATAAAGATATAGTATCTTGGCAAAGGGCGATGAATTCTTAGATAGAATCTATGCATTCAAATCAGGTCTGGGAGCTAGTAGAAACACCCAATCGTATAAAAGCCATTGGATGCAAGTGGATCTACAAAAGAAAGAGAGGAATAGACGAAAAGGTTGAGACCTTCAAAGCAAGGCTTGTTGCGAAAGGGTATACTCAGAAAGAGGGCATTGATTATGAGGATAACTTTTCCCCGGTTGTCATGCTTAAGTCTATCTGGATTCTATTATTTATTGCTACTCATATGGATTATGAGGTTTGGCAGATGGATGTCAAGACAGCTTTCCTTAATGGAAGTCTTGAAGAAAACATCTATATGAAGCAACCAGAGGGATTCATTGCAAAGGGCAAAGAGCATCTTGTGTGCAAGCTTAATCGGTCCATTTATGGATTGAAGCAATCTTCGAGATCTTGGAACATCTGCTTTGATGAGGTAATCCAGTAATATGGATTTATTCAAAGCCCGGATGAGTCTTGTGTATACAAGAGATGTGACGGAAACATAGTGGTATTTCTTGTACTATACGTAGATGACATTTTGCTCATTGGCAACAATGTCAAAGTGTTGTCAGACGTAAGGGTATGGTTTTCCAAACAGTTTGATATGAAGGACTTGGGAGAAGTGGGACACATCCTTGGGATCAAGGTTATAAGGGATCACAAGAAAAGGATGTTGTGCTTATCTCAAGCTTCATACGTAGACACTATTTTGGCTCGTTTTAGCATGCAGAACTCCAAGAAAGGTTTTCTACCTTTTAGGCATGGAGTACCTTTATCTAAAGAGATGTGTCCTAGAACATCAAAGGAGATAGTGGAGATGAAGGTGGTTCCTTATGCTTCGGCAATAGGAAGTCTCATGTATGCTATGTTATGTACGAGGCTAGATATCTGCTTTGTCGTGGGCATGGTTAGCAGATATCAGAGTAATTTAGGACAGGGACATTGGACTGAGGTAAAGAATATATTGAAGTACCTAAAAAGGACTAGGGATTATATGCTAGTATACTAGGCAAATCAATTACTCCCTGTGGGTTACACAGATTCTGACTTACAATCATATAGGGATAACAATAAGTCTACATCGGGTTTTATGTTTACTTTGGGAGGTGGAGCCATTGTATCGAGGAGTGTCAAGAAGAAATGCGTGGTGGACTCCACCATGGAAGCTGAGTATGTAGCAGCCTCTAAGGCGGCCAAAGAAGTTGTATGGCTCAGGAACTTCTTGTTGGACTTGGATTTGATTCCTAGTTTGCCCAGAACTATCACAATTTATTGTGATAACAGTGGTGCAGTTGCAAACTCGAAGGAACCACGAGCCCATAAGACAAGTAAACATATAGAATGTAAGTACCACCTGATACGAGAGATCGTAAAGCGAGGAGAAGTTGTTGTCACCGAGATTGCATCAAAGGATAACCTGGCAGATCATTTCACTAAGGCCCTTCCAGTGAGAGCTTTTGATAGGCATGTGGAGGGAATGAGAATCAGATGTATGCCACTTTGATGGCAGAATAGTCTTTTAGTATAAGTGGAAGATTGTTGGGATATATACTGAAAGCCTAGTCTTTGTATGGACATCTTCATTTTGAAATAAGAATCACATGATCATTGTTTGCATATTTATAGTTATGCATATTGTATAATACTTTACATTATAGATAACATGGTGTGTGATGTCGTACAAAAGATCATGTTAACAGTTCCTTGTAGAGTATAAGTAGAGGCTCGCAACCAAGATGGTTTTGGACAAACCATTGGCATGGTTGTAGTGTGATTTGATATTGGTTTATCTTGACCATAGAATTACACTAGTACAATTTGTGTGTATTGAGCAAGACTGACTTAGAGGTGATTCAATTTATACTGACTATATAATTGAATCAGACCTCGGATATTATGGTGTACATGCTCTTAATTCAGATATAATAACGGGCACATGTACTTAATATTTATTTCTTTGATTTACCAATGGGTGAGATTTATGCGTTAAATTAATAGGCTCGGTAAGTTGGGAAATGATATCATTTACATGGTATGTCGTTGATTTTAGGAGGAAACCGTGTCCTATGTATTAGGATGATGATGTCCCCTTGAGGAGCTCATAAGGATTATCATGTAAATCCTGTAGGTTGACTTGGTCCAGCATGATGATAAGGTTGAGTGGTACTACTCATGGAGTTAGATATTAATTAATTAATTGTCAGTAAATTAATTAATTAACAGACATTCGATATCTTAAATAATGAGAGATATTTGTACAATTAATATATGGATCCCATATTTAATTATGGGGATTGGTGAGGTAGATCAATGAAAATCCTCTAATGGAATAGATTATCATTAATGGATCAGATTTTATGTGGGTGGGATCCCTTAGGTGGTCGAGATCCAACTCCTCCTCATGGTCCCTATTGTAGCCTATTAAAACCCTCACGAAGCCTAGATCCAACGGACAAGATTAAAAGGAGGCTTGGGCGAAATCTATAAATAGATTCCAAGGCTTGGGCGAGAATGTAGTTTTGAGGTTTTGATTGTTGGCGTGCTAGAGGCTAGGGCGGCAAGCAAGGTTGGGCTAGGGTTTGTTGGTTGGCATTGGAGGTGGCTAGGGTTTGCTTCTCCTCTTGGGCGGCGGAAACCTAGGTTTAGCCTCTCCTTTGGCCGGCGGCAACTAGATCCAACTCCATCACTTGGTCGGCACCTCTTCCTCTCCAATTAGTCAGCGCTTCTCCTCTTCCTAATCCTTTGGCCGATGGCGCCATCCTTCCCTCTCCTTGGCCGACGACAAGAACCAAGCAAGGAGGCTTGGTGGTCGGTGCTAGATAGGAGAAGAAGGGAGTTTGTATCTTCCTTTGTTCGGAGAGAGCAAGGAAAGGAAGATACGTGATTTAGGAGGCTTCGATTCTTGGAAGATCATTACCTACACAATGTCCAAGAAGATGATAGGTCATACAATAGAAGATCAAGAGGTAAACAAGAGGTATAATTCTTGTTTAAGTTTCTTTCTTGTTCTATGCAATTTGTTTGTAATTGTATGATCATGGACCCCAAAGATAAACACAAAAACCGGCGATCCGTACATCATCTATTCGCGGCTAATCGATGATAAGAGTTAAGTTGCTTGAACAACAAGTTTGTTCAAGCGACCACTCAAATCGAATAGCACGATGATGGATTGGTTGCTTGGGTAATCCATCTTTGTCTGGATTAATTTTTTTTATCCGGGGATGTATGATAGGATCGCCATGCACGAGCGACCGAAGCGAAGCGAGAAGTGAAGCTTCAACCTTCAGTCACCCCTAGAGTTAACCTAGGCAAGACCACAATGACCAAGGCTACCAAGCCTAGAAGAGTCATTAGTAGGGTATATAAGGAGGTCATCCCTAAGGAATACCTATTAAACCCAAGGATCTCTAATAAGTTTTGGGTTCCTAGGAGCGTGATCAATTCACACTAAATGGGTTAGGTTGTGCAAACTTTAAATGGATGGATAGTTAACCTAACCATGGTAAAGGTGGAACTTTAGGTCATTTTCAAGGATATGGGTAGCTTGGAAATAAGTTTGAATTTATATCCTAAAGGATTTTAGGATGTGCCAATACCATTTAAGAAGTTTGAAAAACTAATCAAATTTGCACAAGTTAGGTCTTAGAGTCATGGTGTGCCATTTTAGGTATTTGTCACACTTGGGGGATTAGTAGTAATATGGAAAATTGGAATTAATAATAAAAATGACAATTAACACTAAAATTTAGGTATTGTTATACCTATACCTTTTATTTTCCATGCTTTATTTGTCATATGTCATGTCATGACATCATATTTATTTTTATCATACAATATGTCATGATCATGTTTAGTCTAAGTTTTTATGTCATGAGCACTTGGGTTTATTTTTATGCCATGACATCATGATCATTGGTCATGCTTATTTATGTTATCATTTATGCCATGATCATTCCATGCATTAAGTAAAATTGATTTAAGGACTATGGCATGACTTGAAGTCTCATGTATAAGGGAATCAAGTAGTGTTGCCTAGAAAATGCATGAGACCTTAGTATAGGTATAACCAAAATCCACATCTCACATTACATTGAAATGTGTGTGTATTGATACACCCTAGATATATGTGAGATGCTAGGAAATGAGTTGAGTTCAAGGTGCATAGTTTTGCATCAAGATGAACTCAAACTCACCTTAAACCATGGGTGGATCATGGGGAAAGCTAATGTGCAAGTAATGTGCATTGAGCCCATTGATCATGATCCAATATAGGTTTTCAAAAAAACTTTAAAATTATTTTAGAAAATCTTGGTGTAGTCTATCTTTTGATAGAAGTCACCATTGAGAGAGTTGATACAAAGTAGGGCCAAAACAATGAACTTTTCAATGGTTTTGAACTTTGTGTCAATCTCATTATTTTATGGGTATTTTATTTTTCTAATATTTTTCATCCATTATGATTGACATAAGTATTATACATATGAATTTTCATGATTTTTTCGATATATGTATAATTACTTATGATTTTTCGAAAACCATTTCTGATTTTTGAATTCTGCATTTGCACAAATCAGTTGACTGCCGCTTATGGCAGTCGACTAGCATCAAGGGAAGTCGACTGGTGACTGTAAGAGTCAACTGCCAACGTTGATTTTGGGTAAACAAGAATGTTTAGCCCATGTTTCAACTATGTTAGGCTACTCTATCTTCTCATAACCCTAGGATATGCTTTGAAAAGCATTTTAAAGGGTAAAAATCCATTGGATATGGATTAAAAGAGTTATTTAAGGTGTGTATCAATTTTAAAGTGTGTGAAAGTTTGAGGTTAAACTTTTTCCCTTAATTTTGATAGTTTAGTATTTCTATTGGCTTAGGGACTCTCCAAGCACATTGTTGGTGCAATGGTCAAGGGGGAGCAAGCCTTTAGGGGGAGGTATCCATCATGGGATGATGGATGTGTTCTTCCTCATGAGGGGGAGAATTTTGGAGAATTGGGAGAGTTTATAGGAAGCCTCTCTTTAGTGATATGGGACTTATCACTAGGAAGAGTGAAGGCATCCTAGATGTTTTTGGGCCAAGGGGGAGATTATAAGATCTCAGTAGGATATGAGACATTGACACCCTTGGGGATAGCCTTTTTGATGTATGTCAAGAAGGGGGAGAATTTAGGAATTCCCAATTTGGACAATTGGAATTATTGGTTTGAGTTGGTGTTCTAACTCAAAGGTGTTTGTGGTTTTTGTCAAACATCAAAAAGAGGGAGATTGTTGGTGCAATCAGCTCAGATCACGATTGACCGGACTCGAGTTTGACTAGAGTAGTGTTTTGATGTTTGACATTGATGCTCGACAAAATGTATGACAACGTGATTGTCATGGGAAAGTCCAAGTCTTGAGTACTTGGCAATGGAAAGTCCAAGTCATCGGTACTTGGCATGGAAAGTCCAAGTCTTGGGTACTTGGCATGGAAAGTCCAAGCATGGGTCTTGGCAAGGGAAAGTCCAAGCTTGAGTCTTGGTAATTAGAAAGTTCAACATGGGTTAGCATGAAAAGTCCAAGCATGGGTCTTGGCAAGGGAAAGTCCAAGCTTGAGTCTTGGCAAATGAAAAGTCCAACATGGGTTGGCAAGGAAAGTCCAAGGGGTAATATTGGCCGCATAAAGTCCAAGGGTGAAGTATTGGCAGCATAAGTCCAATGGTTGGCTGCGTAAAGTCCAAGCGGTAGTCTTGGCAGCGTAAGTCCAATGTGCCTTGGCGGTATAGACTAGCTTAGCATGACAATAGCCGATGGAAGCATCTGAAAGCTAGCGTATGGATGAACAAGTCATGGATGACTTGGAGGGATCCAATAGGTGTGAGGCTAACGGAGGTGGCTAAAAGGCTTAAGTCTAGGCTAAGGGTGGTTTATCAAGTATGAGGGCATCATACTTAGGGGTAAACCTCATGGTTCAGGTGATCAGTCGACTAGGGCTTTGGACCAGTCGATTGGTCAAGTGTTTTGACACTTGGCAGTCGAGTTGACTCTTGGCAGTCAACTGGGATTATGGCCACTCGAACTACTCAAAGTCGACTGGTGTTCGACTGCAAGAAATGGCCTAGTAGTAGACTACTAGAATTGGGCAGTCGACTGCCATGGATGACAGTCGACTGTTGGTCGGGTTACGAGAGAAGAATGCTCGGTAGCCGACTAGTCAGTCGGCTACGGCCCTGGCAGTCGACTGCTGGGTAATGGCAATCGACTGCCAGTGTAACCATTGGTTTGAATGTCGACGTGGATTAAGCCATTGTCTCACAACAGTACTGTTGGCAACCGACTGCCACGTGAAAATCCAGGTCACAAGGAGGCTTAAAAGGAGCTCGATGGGAGGGATTTCCACAGCGATTTTTAGGGCAATTTTGGAGGGGAATTGCTGCTGCATTACAAACCTTCAAGGTCAATCCAAAGCAAGCAACAAGCAAGCATTCAAAGCCTTAGTTTGTAAAGTATTTTTTACATTACGGTTGTATTTATTTGTATTTGCTTGTACTATTTTATATTACTATTGTAATCGTTTGTAAGAGGTTTCCTCCACCTTTGGAGTGTTTTTCGAGAACGAGAATTTATTATTAGTGGTGTTTGGCATCGCTAGGGCTCCTTCGTGCCCAACTCGTGGAGTAGGAATCCTAAGGTTCCGAACCACGTTATATTTGTATGTTGTGATTGTGTTTGTCTATTTTGTTATTGTTATTATTGTTTCCACTACATATAATAAGTTTTGTAGCAAGAACGATCATTTTCCATCTTCGATGAACAATGCGCTATTCAATCCCCCCCCCTCTAGCGGTCACCAACGTCCCAACAGTAAAGTCCAAGCTGTAGTCTTGGCGACATAAGTCAAATGTTTTGTGGCTTAAAGTTCAAGCGTTTGTCTTGGCGACGTAAGTCCAAATGTACCTTGACAAAGTAGATCCGTTTAGCATGGAAATAGTCAATGGAAGTATCTAAAAGCTAGCATATGGATGAACAAGTCATAGCGGACTCGGAGAGATCCAATAGGCGTGAGGCTAATGGAGGTGGCTAGAAGGTTTAGGTCTACGCTAAGGGTGGTCTATCAAGTATGAGGGGATCATACTTTAGTTAAACCTCATGTTTGAGGTTTATGAATCAACTGAGATTATGGACCAGTCGACTGGCCAAGTGTTTGACACTTGATAGCCTAGTCAACTTGGATCAGTCGACTAGTCAAGTAGTTGACTGAGCTATGACTGCTTGGGTGAAGCACTGGCAGTCGACTGGCCTTGATCAATCTACTACTAGGGTTTGACAGTCGATTGATTCAAGCATACATGAGAATAGAAGCTTTGGCAGTCGACTGTTAAGTCGACTACTGGGTAGCAGTCGACTGCTAGTAAAAGCAGTCAACTGCTAGGGTATCCGTTGGAGTTTTTCTAGTGTGGATTGAGTTGTTGTGAGACACCGACACTTTGGGAAGTCAACTGGAACCTTTTGACAGTCGACTTCTAGGAACGAAATTAGCTCGATGCAGGTTATAAAAGGAGCTAGAGATGAAGGATTTTGCACTAGTTTTTGGGGAGATTTTGAAGGGGAATTGCTACTGCATTCCAGACCTTCAAGAGAAATCCAAAGCAAGCAACAAGTAAGTAAAGCATTCAAGTTCTTATAAAGTGTTCTTTACATTATTGTTGTATTTCATTTATAGTTGCTTGTATTTATTCTTATTATTGTAAGATACTTGTACGAGGTTTCTCCACCTCCAACGTGTTGTCGAGAAGGAGAAGATTTAGTGGTGGTGTGCATCACTAGAGTTCGATCCATGGAGTAGGAACCCTAGGTTCCGAACCACGTTACATCTTTTGTATTGTGGGTGTTTGTCATATTTTGTTATTGTTATTTATTTTTGCTACGCTAACAAGTTTTGTAGATGAACATGATTGACTGAATTCGAAGTGACAAAGTGAAATCACTATTCACCCCCCTCTAGCAACGCCATTGTTCCCAACACTTAGTCCCATATAAACTATCCATCGGATAGACGCCTAGCTTTTTCCCCACCTGAGGACTCGACCTCACCTCTTCACTTGAGACTTACCTATCAGCTGTCCAGCCGGACTTACCATATTTGACATCCGATCTAACCCACAAGGGCTTCCACGGTTGTCGGTCTCACGACCCAATTTGGACTTCATGTCGATTATTCAATCTCTTGACCCAATAGATCTTCATGCTAGATATCCGATCTCTAGACCTATCTGGACTTCTTGCCTAGTGTCCAGTCCTTTTGAAATGTCAAGTCTTTTGCCTAGTATCCAGTCAACATGACCTACTAGGACTTTCCTGTTAAGCCTGCACACTTAACACACATATTAAAACATAAGTAATTCCTAACTTTAACTATGATTCATACATCCAAACTAAGAAGTGGTCCTCTCTACACCAACAATCTCTCTCTTTTTGATATATGACAACACATCAGTTAAAGTTAGGAGAATCGATTTGCAATATTCATGTTCAACATATATTAGCAATGCATCAAGCTAAAATGTATAACATTTAAGCTCATATGCATGAAATGCTTCCTTTAAATACTAACTTTAAACCTCTCTCTCCCCCCTTTGGCATACATCAAAATACTATTAATTAATAAATGCTAAAATTCAAAAGTAAGTTCAAAGTATTAGATTTTCAACACAAGGACTAAATTTATGAAAGTTACTTTTGACCAAATAAATTAGCTTGACAAGCTCCATAAGTATTTCAAAATACCAAAGATTTTCAATATAAATATGCATTTTAAAGTACTTAGGATTTTTCAAAAGACTTAAAGGTTTCAAAGTAGGCTTTTTAAACCAAGAATTCAAAATTTCAAAAATTTTAAAGTTTAAAAATATTTTTAAAATTTTAAAGTACCCAAAAGTTAAAGTGTTTAAAAAATTTTCTCCCCCTCAATAAAAGTTAGAGTTTTTGAAAATATTTTAAAACTCCCCCTTAAATAAAGCTAAAATGTTTGAAAATAATGTCACCTTTCAAAGCTAAAATATTTAAAAATATTTAAGGTTTCCCCTTAATTCAATCTTTAATAATTTTAAATTTTCAAAACTCCCACTAAATTAAAGCTTTTCAAATTTTAATAATCTTGAAATTATTTTATCCCCTTAACTCAAACCTAAATTTTTAAGGTAATGCAAATGAAATAAGAGATGTCCAAGCATGAATTTCTATTCATAATAGTATATTGAAAATAAACATCTAAAAATTATCCTTAGAGCAAATGCCTAACTCTTGAAAAACTCAAATGATATACAATTACCATCAAACTTTGGGTTAGAGTTAGTCACCGAAGTGATCAATTTGCCTTAAAACCCCATTTTGGTTCATGTTGATGCACTGAATCTACATTTGGAACCTGGGGTAAAGTCCTAACATCTCACGCTCATCTTCGTGGCTCAATACACAAACAGATAGTCCTAGGTGTTTGTGGGATGAGAAGGCTTACCTAGGACTATAAGATCATGAAATCTAAACTTAACCTAGACTAGATCAATTTTTAATTTTCCTTTAGGAAAATAATATTACTTAGTAAAAAATTTTGAATAATGAAACATTAAAGAAGCCTAATCTACTAAGCATAACCCTAGTTGTCTTCTAAGGTTACTAAACTCAGCTTCTGGAAGTGGTTTAGTAAAAATGTCAGCAAGATCAAACTTGGACTCCACATAATCGAGTTCAATACTCCCCTTGGCCACATGACTCTTACAAAGTGATGTTTAACATCAATATGTTTAGTATGTGAGTGATGAATTGGATTTTTAGTTAAGTTTATTGAACTTATGTTATCAACCAATGTTTTGACCTTTTTGTATTCAAATTCAAAATCTTTAAGTACGTGCATCATCCATAATAATTGTGTCACACATTCTCCTAGTGCTATGTATTTGGCTTCAATTGTGGATAGACCAACACAATGTTGCTTTCTACTAAACCAACTAACCAAGCATGATCCTAAGAATTGACATCCTCCACTAGTACTCTTCCTATCTAGTTTACACCCAGCATAGTCTAAGTTAGAGTATCCTATTAACTCAAAGTTATTAGTTCTTGTGTACAACATTCCTACATTAATTGTTCCATTAATGTATCTTAGTATTCTTTTAACATGTGTTAAATGTGATTCCTTAGCACAAGCCTGATATTTACCACACATATTTACTGCAAATAGTATGTCAAGTCTACTTGCAGTTAAGTATAATAGACTTCCTATGGCACTTCTATAGTGTTTTAGATCTACAGACTTTCCTCCTTTGTCATCATCTAATATAACGTTTGTTGTCATGGGTGTTTTTATTTCATTTTCATTTTCCATTCCAAATTTTTTAATTAACTCTCTTGCATATTTGTTTTGATATATATAGTTACCGTCTCTTGTTTGTTTTATTTGTAGACTTAAAAAGAAGCTTAATTTAACTCTCCTACTAGACTCATTTCGAACTTTTGTTCCATTAACGTTATGAATTCTATTAAAATAATTGAATTTGTTGATCCAAACACTATACATCGACATATACTTGAGCAATAAAAATATCTAGGTCCAAAGTTTTCACAAAGAGGGTTCAGTCAATTTGACCTTGTCTAAAGCCTTTTGAAATTAAGTATGAAGATAATCTTTCATACCAAGCTCTAGGAGTTTGTTTTAGTCCATACAAGGCCTTTTTCAATTTGCATACATGATTAGGGCATTCTAAGTTTTCAAAACCTAGGGGTTGACATACGTATACCTCTTCTATTATTACTCCATTCAAGAATGTGGACTTAACATCCATTTGATATAGCTTGTGTAGGGAATTGCTTTCCACTTCGGTTGCTTGTGCATGGCGATCCTATCTATGTCCCTGGATTAAAAAAAATTAATCCTTGATGAAGACGGATTACCCAAGCAACCGATCCATCATTGTGCTATTCGATTCGAGTGATCTCTTGAACAAACTTATTGTTCAAGCAACCTAACTCTTTTCTTCGATTAGCCGCGGAATAGATGATGTAAGGATCGCCAGTTTTTGTGTTTATCTTCGGGGTCCAAGTAAAATAGCCACATACATAATATACAAAAGAACTAAATCAAAACAAGCAAGATTATACCTCTTGTTTACTTCTTGATCTTCTATTGTATGTCCTATCCTTCTCTTGGACGTTGTGTGGGTAACGATCCTCCAAGAGTCGAAGCTTCCTAGATCACATTCTTCCCTTCCTTGCTGGATCCGAACAAAGGGAAGAATACTCGAACCCTTCTTCTATCTAGTGCCGACCACCAAGCTCTAAGCTAGGTAGTTGCCGCCGGCCAAGGAGAGTAAGAATGAGATGGTGTCGACCCTTTCTAATGGAGAAGGAACCGCCGGCCACTTGGGGAGAAAGAAGAACCACCGGCTTTTCCTTCAAGGAAGGAGCGCCGACCACCAATGGAAGGAGAAGTTGCGCCGGCCAAACCTTAGGAAGAGAGGTAGAAGAACCCTAAGACCTCCTCCACTTCTTGCCGCCGCCCAAACCAATCTCCAAACTCTAATTCTCCTAGTGCTTCTTGCCACCCAAGCCAAGGAGAGAAAACCCTAGAATCCAATTCTTAGCCTTGCCGCCCAAGCCTTGGTTCCTCCTTATAGATTTCTCCCAAGCCTCCTTTTAATCGTGTCCATTGGATCTAGGCTTCATGAGGGTTTTAATAGGCTACAATAGGGACCATGAGGAGGAGTTGGATCTTAGCCACCCAATGGATCTAGCCCACATAAAGTCCGATCCATTAATGATAATTCATTCCACTAGAGGATTATCATTGATCTACCTCACCAACCCCCATAAATAAATATGGGCTCCATATATTAATTGTACAAATATCTCCCTGTGTTTAAGATATCGAATGTCCGTCAATTAATTAATTTATTGACAATTAATTAATCAACATCTAACTCCATGAGTAGTACCACTCAGCCTTATCATCATGTCGGACCAAGTCCACCTACAGGGTTTACATGATGATCCTTATGAGCTCCTCAAGGCGACATCATCATCCTAATATATAGGACACGGTTTCCTCCTATAATCAACGGTACACCATGTAAATAATATCATTTCCCAACTTACCAGGCCTATAGATTTAATCTATAAATCTCACCCATTGGTAAATCAAAGAAATAAATACTAAGTACATGTGCCCGTTATTATATAAGGATTAAGAGCATGTACATCATAATATCCGAGGTCCGATTCAATTATATAGTCAACAATAAATTGAATCACCTCTAAGTCGGTCCTGCTCAATACACACAAAGTGTACTAGTGTAATTCTATGGTCAAGACAAAGCAATACCAAATTACACTACAACCATACCAATGGTTTGTCCAAAATCATCTCGGTTGTGAGCCTCTACTTATACTCTACAAGGAACTGATAACATGATCTTCCATGTGACACCACACACCATGTTATCTACAATGTAATGTATCAGACAATATGCATAACCATAAATATGGAAACAATGATCATGTGATTCTTATTTCAAAAATAAAGATGTTCATACAAAATATAGATTTTTCAGTATACATCCCAACAACTTGAATCCTTTGTGTGTCGCATAGGCTAGCAACATCCTAATGGACTCAAGCCTAGCTACTGGGGCATAAGTATTATCATTGTCTAACCCTTCTACTTGATTAAATCCTTTTTCTACTAACCGAGATTTATTCCTTATGATTTCTCCTTGGTCATATAATGTATTTCTAAATACCCATTTAGTGTCTATGATTGATTTATTTGTTGGTTGGGGTACTAAGTCTCATACTTCATTTCTTTCGAATTGTGCTAGTTCTTCTTGCATGACTATTACCCAATCAGTATCAGGTAAAGCTTCATCTATTGACCTTGGTTCTATTTGCGATATTAATGCAATTTGACTTATGTTTCTTAAGGTTTATCGAGTTTGAACTCCTAGAGTTGGATTTCCTAATACTTGTCCAATTGGATGGTTTGGATTAATTCTACGTGTCTTCAAGTTGTCTTGACATTAGGTTTGTTCTTTTTTCTTCTTGTATGGTTTCATTTACCCCTTCTTAATTATTTTTTATTGTTTTTCTTTGACCATTGTTGAGTTCCTCTTCATCAAATGTTAAATTAGTTGTTTCTTCAATTTTTAGGATTTTCTTATTGTAAATTCTATAGGCCCTACTAGTGGTTGAATTAGAATTGAGTTAAGTAGAGTTAGAATTGAGCTAAGTAGAGTTGAATTAGAATCGAGCTTAATCATCTCACCCAATCTAGATTTTCAATACACGTTAATCCTATGGGTTTTGTGAGATAAGGATTCATTTTTATCTTGATTAATTTTAATGAAAAATTTCAAAGTTTTAAACTTGTGTTAGATTCAAGTTTAGCTTGAGTTAATCAAGTAGGTTGTTTCAAAATTGACTTTCAGATAGTAGCAAGGCATATGACCTTCTTGGATATCAGGTGGACCACTTCCTAAGACAAAGTCAATGAAAGAACCAAGTACTTGACTCACATTGAACTAAGGTTTAGTCTAACTAGTTAAAGACTTAGTGAGTTAGCTTTGGTTAGTTCCACTCGACTTAGTCCACCAGGTCGTGGTGAGGCATATGGCCTTCTTTGGATATCAAGTGGACCACTTCCTAGACATGCACCTCGAAGAGTTTCCCTAACTTACTATCAGTTTACTTCGTCTTAGCACTAGATTGTTCAAGTTTAAACTACTTTATTTCCTATTTAGTCCATTCTAAATAAAGCAAGTAAAGTAAACTACACATGAAAGAGTTTAACTAATTAACGAAACAAGCAAAGAGTTAGCTCCCCCTAAGTGATAACTTAGTTGAGTTTTGTTCACTAAGTGAACTTGACTCTTGGGAACCCAAAATTGGTTTGATCCAATTTAGTTGACTAAGCTAGACTTAGGAACCCATGCTTGGACTCAACTAGTAGTATTTTGGCTATGTAATTACATGTATGATTTGTATGAAGATTTAGCCTTGTATCTGAGTTCGGACTTGTTGTACATGGCTCGTTGAGACCCAAGCATCATGTTGAGATACTTGGAGCCCGAGGTGAACCTTTCCAACATTCCGATGAGATCTCCTACTTGCCTTTTTAAGACTGAGTTCTCTTCCTCAAGCTTTGGAACTTGAGTTGAGTCTCTATCCTCAATTTGGCAAGTCGAAGTTTTTGAGTTGACTTGCTCCTTAAGTACTTGGACTTCGTTAATGTTTAGTCGACTGATTCTCAAACTTAGCTAGTTTCCTACTTAAGCATGCTATTATGTTATATCTAAGGGAGAAGTTACCTCATCTAGTCCTTCGTAAATGGATGCGATCTGTGGCTTCTCTCGCACTGCACTTAAACTCGATTTGGAATTTGATTCGGTCTCAAAACTTGATTCGACCATGAATGCTACGAAGCTCCTCTTAGTTTCTTCCACGTCCAACTCCTCCGAAGATGATTCGTCCCAAGTCACCTTGAGTACCTTCTTCTTCTTTTCCTTTTTAGGGTTTTCTTCCTTTTTTAGATTTATGCACTCTGACTTATAGTGACCCTTCCTGTTGCACTCGTAACAAGTAACTTCTGATCTAGGTCTTAGCTTGTTGGTGACAACCTTTTTGGCATCTTTCTTTGTGAACCTCTTTTTCCGGTTGAACATCTTCTGGACCATGTTTATGATCTCTTCTTCATAGTTTATGTCTAATTCTGACTAGTCTTCGGACTCATCCTTGGTTTTCTTTTCCTTTCTTATCAAACCTTCCACTAATGCAATACCATTCTCGATTTGACCCAAGTTAGCTTATTCATGTAGTTCAAGTTTGCAAAATAGTTCATCTAGTCTAATTAATGAAAGATCCCAGGAGACCTTATAGCCATCGATGATGGATGTCCATAAGGCGTTTCGAGCAAATGCCTTAAGAATAAATCTAATTATATCCCTATTTTTCAATTTGATGACCTATTAGGTGGGGTCCATTTAGTATGTCCTTCGTCCTAGTGTGAAGTTGACTAGCACTTTCATTTTTAAGCATTTTACAATTAAATAGCTTATTAAGTAGCATGTATCTTTTAGCTATCCTAGTGTCATTAGTGCCCTCGTGTAATTCAATTAATTTATCCAAAGTATCTTAGAGTTTACAAAGGGTCCGACTCTATTAAGCTCTTCTTTAGTTGGTCTACATTGCAAGGTGTTAAGAGCCTTGTAATCGACTTGAGCTCATTTCCTTATATCCGCAGTCCATTTCTCTGGATCTAGCAACTCTCCCAAGTCATACCGGAGGAATGAAATTTTTCCTCTTTGAAAACCACATCTGAGGTTGGTTTTCAAGAAGCACTCCATTTGTCTTTCCCAATAGGAAAAGTCATCTCCGTTAAAGAGAGGAGGGCAAACGGTGCTATAATTCTCTAAGTGTGAAATTTTATATATATATATTTTTTTAAAAAAAATATATTATAGTTTTTTATTTTTCAAAAATATTCCTAGTGTTACAAAAAAAGATGCAAGATTATACTTGTGCAAAAAAAATATATAATTGAATTTATACTAAAGCAAGCTAGACAAGTATTAGAAAATTTATTCCAGTGAAAAATCAAATATTAAAACTAATGCAAAACTTAACTAAGACAAGAATAATAAAATTAAAGAAAATTTTCTAAATGCACTTGTTGGTGGTCGCACCAAAATCGAAGCGCTCCTGCTCTGATACCAATTGTAGGATTGGTGATTTCTAAGATAGGGGTGAATCTCGGAATATAAAAATTTTCTTTTAATTTTAAAACTAAACTTTTTGAAATGTAAGAGTATATAGTGGAAATGTAAATTAAATATATTGCATAATTTATTTTACTTGGTTTACAACCTGAGCTGGGTTGCTAGTTCAAGGCCCGCGACTCTCCAAGAGTTGCCTCGATGGTAATCCACTAAAGTCCCCAGATTCAAGAACTCTTGAACTCGGAGGGATTCACTTTTTACAACAAATATAAGGAAAAGGTACAACCACCTATCCTTTGGAATTTAAGTATAGTAAAGTGAAAATGAAAGCAATAAAGTTATACCGACACTAATAGCTTTGAAATGGCATTCGGAGTGTCAGACTTGCAGAAGGTTGGCGTGCGAGAGCTATTGTGAATGAGAGATGATTTCGAAAGCACTTCGATGTATGAGAAATTTCTTATTCGGGGTTGGTCCTCCATTTCTGTTATAAGCACTTTCTAGTCGATTAAAACACCCTCTAGTCAACTCCAAATCAGCCCGTCAATTTGGTACATCATATTTTCCAGATCACATGACTCCGCATCGGGAAATTTGCCTCCTCAGTCAACTGGAGTTCTTGCCTTCTTGGTCGCCGAATCTCCAGTTGATCACTAGCTACCTTGCCAACTAGGCATCCCAGTCGACTGAACCATACCCAGTCGATTGGAAACCAATCAGTCGATAGGATACCTGCAAAATGAGATTAGCACAAAATATAATATGAAATGATATGGAAGTGGTAATACAACTCGATCTCGACTTCTTAGTCTCATACGGACTATCCGTCAGATCGACGCCTAGCTTTGTCCCTACCTGAGGACTCGGCCTCACCTCTTCACTCGAGGCTTACCTGTCGGCTGTCTAGCCGAACATACCATACTTGACATCCGATCCGACCCATCAGGGCTTCCACCAGCTATCCAGTCTCCCTGCCCCAGTTGGACTTCAAGCCAATTGTCTGGTCTCCTGACCCAATCAGTCTTGATGTCAGATGTCCGATCTCTTGACCCATCTGGATTCCTTGCTTCGTTTCAGTTACATGTTATCAAGTCTTCTGCCTAGTATCTAGTCAATACGATCTACTAGGACTTTCCTGTTAAGCCTGCACACTTAACATGCATATTAAAACACAAGTAATTCCTAATTTTAGTTATGGTTCATACATAAAAAAAAAAAGGAGTTGTGCTCTCTGCACCAATAGTCTCCTGGTGCATTAGTTGAATTGTGAGAAATGAAAGCATCTCTGTCTATAATACCAAGCTCTTTTAGTAAAAACAACTAGAACACTTAAAATTTAGAGGTTTGAAATGTTGAATTTTTTGGTGCAATTGATCCAAGTCGCGATTGACAAGACTCAACTTTGACTCGAGTAGTGTTTAGATATTTGGTAATGGTTTGACCATTGTTTGACAATTGGTTGATCATATTGTTGACATGGGTTTGACTATATGAGGAGATAGCTCTATGGAGAGATTGTTGGAGCAATCAACCTCGGAAGTCCAAGTATGGATACTTTGAATGAAAAGTCCAAGCATGGGTCTTGGCAATGGTAAAGTCCAAGTCATGGGTACTTGGCAATTGGAAAGTCCAAGCATGGGTCTTGGTAATGGAAAGTCCAAGTCATGGGTACTTGGCAAGAAAAGTCCAAAAGTATAGTCTTGGTAGCACAAGTCTAAGTGTGTAGTCTTGACGGCGTAAAGTCCAAGTGAACTTTGGCGGTGAAAGTCCAAGTATGGATGCTTGGAAATTTGGAAGTCCAAGGTTGTTATATTGGTGGTGTAAAGTCCAAGCATGTAATCTTGGTAGCATAAGTCCAATGTTTGACGGTGTAAAGTCCAAGTGTTTGTCTTGGCAGCATAAGTCCAAAAGTACCTTAGCAAGGAACCCGGTTAGCATGGCATAGCCGATGGAGGCACTTGAAGGTTAGCACAAGGATGAAGATCATAGACTCAAGGGATCCAAGAGGCCTGAGGCTGATGAAAGTGGGTTGAAGGCTTAGGTCTATGCTAAGGGTATTTATCAAGTATGAGGGAATCATACTTAGGGTTAAACCTCATTGTTGAGGTTTATCTGTCGATTGGGGATATTGACCAGTCGACTGACCGAGTGTTTGATACTTGGAAGCCTAGTTGACTAAGAGCAGTCGATTGGAGTTATGCCCCAGTAGACTGAGGCTCGACTGCTGGTATATGGCTCTGGCAGTTGACTGCTAGGGTTGAGTAGTCGACTGGTCCACAACAATCAAATGCTAGGGTATAGTAGTAGACTGAAATTAAGTCACCAAGGCACAGATTGTTGGACTGTCAACTGCTAGCCCATGGCAATCGACTGGTGGCTATGAGCAGTCGACTGCTAGGTCAGGGCAGTCAATTAATGGGCAACTTTTTGGCATCGATTAGCCATTGTGAGGAAATTACTAAGTGACCAGTCGACTGATGGGTAAGAGAAGTCGACTGTTAGATGAAAATCCATCCCGAGGTGTTCTTTATAAGGAGCTCGAAGGGGAGGAAGATGGATGTCAGTTCTTGAGCTTTTGGAAGAGATTTTGCTGCTACATTCCATATCTTCTAAGGCGTTCAAAGCAACCACATCAACAAGCATTCAAAAGCTCTACTTTGTAAAGTGTTTTTGCATTTGTACTCATTCTTAGCTTGTTGTTGTTGCTTCTTATTGTTATAAGATATTTATACGAGGTTTCTCCACCTCCGGTGTCATACCAAGAAGGAGAAGTTTATTAATGGTGGTGTGCATCCCTAAAGCTAGTTATTGAGCTCGCCCCGTGGAGTAGGAATCCTAGTTCTGAACCACGTTATATCTTATTTAGTTTTTGTGCATTTGTGCTCGTGTATTTGTATTCTATATTCCACTGCATACTAACATTATTGTAAACGAGCACGCAATTGAACGATGAAATTGGCGAAGTGTTATTCACCCCCCTCTAGCACGACCACATCGTTCCCTACAATTGATATCAAAGCTAGGAGCTCTTCTATGAACTAACCACCAAGTGAGCAAAGCGCTAGAGGTTGATGAGGAGGATGGAGTTGCCAAATCTTGGACTAGGTCATGACATCAATACTCCACCACGCTATGGATTTTACAGAATTGGGGGTTTTGACCAATGGAAGGAGAGTATAGAAACCTTCCTCATGATGAACATTAAATATTATTTCATCTTGATGGAAGGATTCGAATATCCAAGAGGGTCGAAGGGAGGATTCCTCAAGATAAAGAAATGGACTAAGAAACAACTCTAAAAATTAGAGAAAAATAAGAAGGTAATAAAATTCTTGGTTGATTTAATTCCTAATGACCTATTATGTAGGATAGGTTAATATCAAGATGTCAAGGATTTATGGAGTAAGCTAGCCAAACTCCATGAGAACCCTTCACTGGCCCAAGTAGAGAAGGAGCTTGAAGAAGAAGAAAGCTCATCATTATCCCAAGAGCTTGAGGATTCGAAAGTTGAGAGATGCTCAACATTCGGGTCAGAAAAGGAAGTTGAAGAAGCCTCCACTTCAAGGATTGAGGGAGAGGATAGAGCTTCAACACCGGAACAAGAATTAGAGGAACCCTCCACATCCGGAAGAAATGAAGAACTAGGCCACCATTCTCCTACAAACCAAGAAGGTAACTCAAATACGTGTATTAAAGATAAAAATTATATAACATGTTTTGAGTGTAAGGAAAATGGACATTACAAGAGTAAGTGGCCAAAGAGGGTCAAGAAGACAGTACAAGTGGTGCCAAAGACCAAGAATACAGAGTTTCCACTAGGAAGAGTAAGGAGCACGTGGCATGCTTCAAATGGCAACAATGACGACACTACTGGACCCAATGTCCTAGGGAGAGTCACTCGAAGAAGGACAAGGGGGTGTAAAATATCGAAATTTGGTGGCTAAAGGGTAATTTTATTGTGGGTTAATTAAATTTTTTTAGCATGGTGAGGAATTTAATAGAAACAAACCTTAGCTTAAGTGATAAAGGGGTTTAAGTGGATCTAGGTTTGTTTTATAGGGTTTTAAACCCATCCGCTAACAAACCCGATCCGCTTCTTTCTTTAATGCCAAGCCAGATTGCGAGCTCCTCCCTCGCACGATCTCATCTCTTCCTCACCGCACAGCGAGCTCTCTCTTCCATGTGTTTTCTCAAGCTGCCTCCCCTTAATGCCAAGTCGTTCTCCCTTCCTCACCGTCCAGCTATTAACCTCGCCGAACCTCTTTACTCCGAGTGAACGACTATGGTTTCTTCCCCATTCGGCTCCCGATTCCTTTCTCATGTGCGACCTCTTCTTTTCCTCTCTCGACGCGCAACCTTTTTTCTCGCTCGTCGACCACCATTAACCCTCCAGCCAATGCGATCGCCATTGCCTGAGCTCAGATCGCCGTCGTTGTCTCCTCCTGCTCTCGATTGTGCGCCACATCGAACACCGGCTGTGCCTACTCGCAACACGGTCGATGGCCAGTCGAAGGACAGCGTCCCACACTATCGACGTGATGTTTCATCAGAGCGACGCATGACCATAGGTCAACTGCATTCTGCCCTCTTTCCCAACTCCGCCTATGCGCCTTCCTCTCGACTGCGAACAACACTGGCCGCGTACCACAGCTCGATCTGTCATCGCCTCTCCTCCATCATCGCCTTCAACCAGCAGTCTGTGAGCACTGTCCAACGACCTTTCTTCTCTATCGTGTTTCTGGTCTGGATCAGTGCCATCTCATCAGCCGGCAATTTCTACTTTGGTGATTCCAAGCTTGTGTCGATTGCGTTCTCCTCCGCTACATTCTTGAGCCATATTGGGGTTATTCTGCGAACCGGTGTCACCCTTATTGCAGACTGCTAGCGATCTCTCTGATGGAGGGATCTTCGGGTGTCCTGGCTAGGCGGGCGACCGTCAACAACCAATCTTACTGTGTCTTTATGGACAGTTGAGAATTTCAAATTAGCCATTTTCTGAAAATGTTATGTTGAGCAGCAGACAAATCATCAGCTACATTGGTAATGATTCGAACTGATGGAAGAAGGAGAGTGGATGGAAAACCTGTATATCATATGTTACAGTTACTAGGATGTAGAGTTTGTCTTCGATTCATCTGGATTGAGCAAATCAGACTCATCGAAGGGAATGGAGAAGTTATGCAAGCGTAGATAAGCTTGGTAAGTTCTGATTTGAATTGTTGTAGATGTGATGCTAGATATATAGCTAGGCAATTATTGGTTTGATGATTATGAGTTAATGGAGGAAGTTTTTTAGTCAATGGATCGAAATATAAGTTGATGTAGGATTAAGATTTGATCCTAATATTATAATTGACAGCATGATCGGATCATACATGTTTTGTTGTAGGACCTTGATTGTGATAAATTCTTGGACGTGGAGATTTATTTGGATATTCTTCATAGCAGGTGGGTAATATTTCCTATCCTGGTCAGGTAGTAGCTAAACCCTGAAGTATATAACTTCATATTGTTGTCACTTTGACCTTGCATCCACTTTAGTTTTTCTGATGCTTGATACTTGCCTTTGCACTTAAATACTCTGTTATTGCTGTTGTCTATTCATTCATCTTTGTTATGAATTATAGATGCTATGGTAAGTGGACCTGCAGTGGTTTACCTATGTGTACGTAGCTAAATTTGATTATAAAATTGAATATTGCAATTTAGATAAATCATCCGAGGGTGGATGATTCTAGAAGTAAAGTTGAGTTTCCATGTTATATCTTGATGTTGTGTACATATCCACTATGGATCATGTAGTCGGGTATGGATGTGTGATTTGTTGGTACAGCATCGCCACAGACTGGAGGTCCTAGCTTGGTTGTTGTCAGCTGTATATGCCTCTCTATAGAATAGAGAGTGTGTTGTGGACATATGTATGGTCATGTGCATTATGGATAGTGTGTCGCTACGGATCGGTGGTCCTAGCTTGGTTGTTATCAGCTGTATATGCCTCTCTATAGAATAGAGAGTGTGTTGTGGACATATGTATGGTCATGTGGATTGTGGATAGTGTGTCGCTACTGACTGGTGGTCCTAGTTTGGTTGTGATCAGTCGAGTATGACCCTCTGTAGGATAGAAAGTGTGTTATGATCAATTTAGTATGACTCTCTATAGGATAGAGAGTGTTAGTTATAGCCCTAGAACCAATCATGTGATGGTTGAATAGGGAACATTTTGTATCATATTCTATAAAAGCAAAGGATTGGTTATTATATATTTACGTCTTGCTTGTGCCAGCTAAATTAAATATATAATAATGCCCTAGAAAAGTAGGTTCTTATCTACAGCACATCAATTGGCAGAATTGATTATGAGAGGCTGTAGAGAACACTTTCCTAAATGTTCCTAGTCAAGTATTAATATGCAAGGGCAATATTAATACATAAAGACTAGCATGTAAGTCAATTGATGACTTGATCTCACAAGTCATGGATATATGATATCAAGTTGACACATGGGTATATATTAGAGAATATATACTGAACTGACCCACCATGAGAAAGTTTCATGGATCGTCATATGAGTGTCATAAACTTTCTCATGTGACTATTGGTATGAATAGTCCTCAAACCTGAAGTCACTACGGTTCCCTACATAAGGAGTTATGTACTTTGGTATCGTCAAAGCGTCACCCGTAATAGGGTGGACCATAAAGCGATTCTTGGGTATATAACAAATTATGCGGAGGGATGTGAGTGATGTAGATGGGATCTATCCCTCCCATATGGACGGAGTGATATCTGGGCCCCTTGATTGAGTAGAACTACTAAAATGCATGGCCATGCTCGAATGAGTCAATATGAGATATTGAGCTCATTTGTTTGAGTTAGTTTACTCGGGGATCAAGAAACACATAGATTGATCGAGGATGACACGGATCTATGCCTCATTGGTCAATCGATATCAAGGATAGAAGGACACGGTCATACATTATAGTAGTCACGGAAGGTTAGTCGGATCTTGACTTATCTCGTAACTTGGGTAGCAATGATGTATTGCTAGATGCGCTCATTGCTTGTGTATCTAAAGAGTTTAGATCCACTTGCCAGCGTTATGAGAGCCTATAGAGTCACACACAAAGAGCATGATGATTAGAAGAATTAGTGCATTCTAGTTTGACTAGAATAATTTGGGAATAAGCTTAAGTACAAAATGGTTTTGGACTTTAAGCTTAATGAGAATTTTAGCTTATTGATTTAATGAGATTAATTCAATATGCTAAGCTTAATTGATTTAATAAGATTAATTCAATATGTTACCTTATTGATTTAATGAGATTAATTCAATATGATAACATAAGCTTATTGAATTAATAAGATTAATTCAACATCCATGAATGCCACATAAGCATGCCACCTAAGCATGCCACATAAGCATGCCACCTAAGCTTGATGAGTTGGAAGGAGACAAAGGGTTTTGACCCTTGGATTTCCTCCACATGTGGCCAGCCAAAACAAGGAGGATAACTCCTTGTTTAATTATCTTCAATGCCATTGATTGCATTGAATGTGATAGGATGAAAGGTTTTCAAATCCTATAAAACACCCCATGGGGTGGCCGGCCAAAGGAGTTGAGTTGGAGCTTAAGGCTTGGTGAGAGCTTGGTGGGAGAGGCTTTTGTTGTGTGGTTTTGTGAGTGTAAGCTAGCAAGAAGAGTAGTCTTCTTCTTCCTTTCTCTTCTTCCCTACCTTCCTCTCCTTTAGGGACTTCTCTAGCAAGAAGTAAAGGAGAGATCTTCTAGTTTTCTTTTGTGAGACAAGAGCTTGCTCGTGTGGATACATATAGAGCACGGACACTTGAGCGTGCTAAAGATCAACAAACAAGGAAAAGCGGGATTAACAGAGCATAACAAGGTAATTCTCCTATAAGATAGGTTTTCTTTAGAGAAATTTATTTTGTGAGGTTTTCTTTCATGGATCACTTGGAAGGGATCTAATTTTCCGTTCTTCGTATGCTATTTTCATACAAGATCCCTACAGATGGTATCGAGCCACTTTGAAGATCGTATAAAAATAGGTTTTCTCTATTTTATATATGATATAGAAGTAGGATAAATTTTATTATGAGTTGATAATTGCATTAGCAATTTTCAAACATAATAAAATATCCGATGTCTTTAAAAGTTAAAATGACATGGTGCATGGTTATGGCCTAGTCCCAAAGTTTGTGAATGTGTGTTGTAATTCTTAATACGGCTGCGTGTCGTGCCTTTCTCCTAACATTCTTGTTGTAAAATTAGTTTTAGACTCGAATGTAACTCAGTATTTCTCCTTTTGTAATATACACAAAACAAGATGGAGGGTCCATTGGAAGATGAGGTTACAAGGAGGAAGTCAACAACACAAGACAACCAAAGGAAGCACTTGGGAGAAGATGCTATCCCTAGGTTGACCAATCAATCTTTTCATTGGCTTGAGAAGATTGTAGAATAAGAACCATAACCATGACACGCTTAGGTTTAATATGTATGTGCTTATATGTGATGTATGCTAATAATGCATGTTAATTTAGCTTATATGTGATGTATGCTAATATGTATGTGATGCATGTTTAAGTTTATTTCTTAATAAGTCAAAAACGATATGCCTACCAAAGTTTGGTACTCACTACTTCCTCGATCATTTGTTATTGGGTTTGCCAAAGCAAAGCAATGCATTTTATCTTGGAAGAGTGCGAGTGGACAATCGTGATGTCCGCTATCAAACTTAGTTAAGACTTAATTAAGTTTTTCTTAATTAATTAAGAAAGTAGAGGCATATATTAGCTTTGAACATAAGTTTTAAAAATTTAGTTTTGTGTGATTTCGAACATCGGCTTTGTCTTAGAAAGTGGTCGTTGCTCACGATATCAAAGAAGGCCTCTGTGCCTCGCCACGGCAGGCGGTTTAGGAATAAGCACTAAACTAATCTAAACTTAACCAAAGCTATTAAAGTTACATCAGATGTAATTGGCAAAAGATTGCCTACCTAATCATACTCGTCTTGGGCGATTAGCCAAAGCTAACTCAAGGCAATTATGATGTGGATCTTTATCCCATATAAATTTATAGCTAAATAGAAGCTAATCATATAAGCAAAATGTGTTTGCCTACATCAATGATTAGCTCATATCAAAGCTATGAGAATTTAGTAGAGCCTCATTTAATTAAAGGCCTAATTAAATGACTTAGGTATGATACTTAAATTTTGCATTTTAATGTTGTAGATCACCATGTCATCTAACACGACACACCCCTCGACTTGCGATCTGTCCTTGAGACAAGACAAGCTCAATGGAGCTAACTTTCTAGGTATAGGAACTTGAGGATTATCCTCAAGCAAACGCATAAACTATATGTCCTAGAAGCAGTCTATCCACTGAAACACCCGCCTCCCTGCGACCACTCGTCTTGAAAAGATGCTTATAAGAAGCATCAAGATGGCGCATTAGATGTGTCATGTCTTATGCTTGCCACCATGAACTCGAGCTTGAAGCAACATGAGAACATGGATGCCTATGATATGGTTGAACATTTGAAACAACTATATCAAGGACAAGCTAGGCACAGCGTTTTGAAGTGTCTAAGGCTCTTTTTGCATGCAAGATGCAGAAGGAACACTGTAGGAACTCACGTACTTAAAATGATAGGAGTGCGTTGAGAACCTTGAAAGACTAGGTTTTCCATTGGGCAGAATTGGCAGCGATGTTATCCTGCAATCGTTGGGAAGCATATAATCAATTCGTCATGAATTATAACATGAATGAAATTGATAAACCTTTGCTGAGATTCTCGGCATGTTAAGAAAGCTAGCCAAATCTCAAAAAGAAAGTTAATGTACTAATGGTCAAGAAGGGGCAAAGGTAGCGCAAAGGCAAGGGTAAGACCCAAGCCAAAGGCAAGGCCAATTCATCCACTTCAAAGGGTAAAGGTAAAGTACCTAAGGAAGGGGTGTTTCCATTGCGGTGAGGTGGACACTAGGCGGGCTATGAAGTCTACCTTGAGAAGTAAAGAATAAAGAAGTGGGACTTACGCCTCAGGTATACACGTTATAGAAGTTAATCTATCTATTTCTTCTACATGGGTATTAGATCGGATGTGCATCTCACATTTGTACTAATGTCAGGGGTAGAAATAGTAGAATAATGGCAAAGGCGAAATGGACCTATGAGTAGGCAATGGCGCAAAAGTTCTTCTTTGTAGCTATAGGAACATATTCTTTGTCTTTGCCTATCGGGCTTATCTTAGAACTAGAGAGTGCTTTTATGTACCATTAACAAAGAACATAATTTACGTATCTTGTTTAGACAAGAAAAACTTTTCTTTTATAATAAAGGACAAATGTTGTTCCATTTATTTAAATGAAATGTTCTATTGTAATGCACCACTTATGAATGGTCTCTATGTTCTAGATTTAGAAAACCTAATTTATTACGTAAATACCAAACGGTTCAAATCGAATAATTTGAACCAAACATATCTCAACCTTGCAATCGCCTAGGTCACATAAATGAAAAACGATATCCCAACTCCATAAAGATGGATTATTGGACTCATTTGATTTTGAATCATATGAGATATCGAATCTTGTCTTTTAGGAAAGATGACTAAAACTCCATTTAGTGGACATGGCGAGAGAGCGACAGACTTGTTAGGACTCATACATATTGATGTATGTGGCCCTTTCAATGTCGAAGCCAGAGGAGGCTATAAGTACTTTATTACTTTCGCGATGATATGAGTAGATTTGGCTACTTATATTTGATGAGACATAAGTCGAATCCTTTGAAAAGTTCAAAGAATTCAAGAATGAAGTACAAAACCAACTTGGTAAGCGTGTTAAGCTACTTGATCGGATCGAGGTGGTGAATACCTTAGTCGAGTTTCGTGATCACTGGTGAGTGTGGGATAATATCCCAACTCACTCCTGGAACACCACAATGGAATGGTGTATCACGAGAGGAGAAATCATACTCTATTAGATATGGTACGATCGATGATGAGCGGTGATCTACCTACTTCCTTTGGGGTTTAGCTCTAGAGCAGTAGCTTTCACACTTAATCGCGTCCCATCAGCCGTAGAAAAGACACCATACACGTTATGGGTAGGAAGAGTCCCAAAATGTCTTTTATAAAGATTTGGGGTTGTGAAGCTTATGTTAGGCGTCAAGTCTCGGATAAACTAGGACCCAAATCGGATAAGTGTTATTTTGTAGGATATCCCAAGGAAACTAAGGGATATTACTTTTACAATCCCACACTTGGCAAGGTGTTTGTTGCGAAATCTGTCTTTCTAGAAAGAGAATTTATTTCTAGAAAACTAGTGGGAGTAAAATTCATCTTGAAGAAATTCAAGATGAAGATAACACTAAGGCTTCGATGGAAAATGAGCAGGCACCACAAAGTGTTGTGGATGAGGAAATTGTTGCCCAAAGAGTTGTGGAGCAAACACACATTCAAGTAGACCAACCTCTTCGTAGATCTAATAGGATCCGTCGTCAACCCGAGAGATATTCTTTTCTCTTGGTGACAGCGGTGAAGTATTGCTTGTCGATCTTGGCGAGCCTACATCCTATCAGAAGCTATGATGAGCCCAGTTAGAAATGGCTAGAGGCCATGAGATCGAAATGGAATCCATGTACACTAACCAAGTATGGACTTTGGTTGATCCACGAAGGGTAAAACCCATTGGGTGTAAGTGGGTCTTTAAAGTAAAGGCCCGACATGGATGGTAATAAGCATACCTATAAAGGTAGATTGGTGGCTAAAGTTCAAACAAATTCATGGTATTGACTATGATGAAACCTTTTCACGATTGCGATGCTTAAATCCATTCGGATCATACTTGCTATTGCGACCTACCACGATTATGAGATCTGGCGGATGGATGTCAAAACCGCTTACGAATGAAAGCTACTCGAGGATGTGTACATGACACAACCTGAGGTTTTGAAGATCAAAGCATCTGGAAAGGTATGCAAAAGGTCCATTTATGGACTAAAGCAAAGCCTCTCATTTGGAATCTTGATTCGATGATGCAATCAAGAAGTTTGGTTTCATCAAGAATGAAGATGAACCTTGTGTCTACAAGAGAAATAGTAGAACCTGAGTTGTATTTCTTATCTTGTATGTAGATGACATACTTCTCATCGGAAATGATATTCCCTCACTCCGATGTCTGTGAAGATGTGGTTAGGGAATTGTTTCTCGATGAAAGACTTAGGTGCTATATTCTAGGCATCAAGATCTATAGAGATAGATCTAAAAGATTACTTGGCCTAAGTCGAGTACATACATTGATAAAGTGCTAGATCGTTTTATGCAAAATTCCAAGAAAGGATTTTGCCTTTATCACATGGTGTGAGTCTTTGAAGACTCAATGTCCCTCTTCTAAGGAGGAGAGAGATCGCATGGATAAGATCCCTTATGCATCGCCATAGGGTCTATCATGCGTACTGTATCTTGGTCGGCGTCGTATGCTTTGAGCATGGCGAGTAGATAGATCGGATCGGTGAAAGTCAGGATAGCGTCAAAAATATTCTTAAATACTTACGAAGAGCGAAAGAATATTTCACGATATTTGGAGGCAATGAGAGCTAATAAAGGGTTACGATGATGCAAGCTTCAAGCAGACAAGGATGACTATAGATCGCAATCGAGTGCGTGTTTTGCTGAATGGTGGGTAGGTGGAAAGTTGAGCAAGACACGATTCTTGATTCTGCAAGCGAGTATATTCTTTGCGTCTGAAAGGAGGTTTGTTTGGCTCCAAGTTCATCGATGAACTTGGGGTAGTTCCTAGCATTGCGGATCCAATAGACCTCTATTGTGACAACAATGGGGCTATTGCCGAGCTAAGGAACCTCGATCACATCGCGGACCAAACACATCTGCGCTTCCATCTCATTCGAGAGATCATCGATAGAGGAGATGTGAGGATATGCAAATAAGCTAACATCGATCCATTGACAAGGCTTTGCACGGAGGAAGCATGATGGTCACACTAGGTCACTAGGTATTAGATATCATAGTGATTGGTACTAGTGCTAGTGGGAGATTGTTAGTTATAGCCCTAGAACCAATCATGTGATGGTTGAATAGGGAACATTTTGTATCATATTCTGTAAAGGCAAAGGATTGGTTATTATATATTTCGTCTTGCTTGTGCCACTAAATTAAATATAATAATGCCCTAGAAAAGTAGGTTCTTATCTCTGACACATCAATTGGCGAATTGATTATGAGAGGTATGAAGAACACTTTCCTAAATGTTCTAGTCAAGTATTAATATGCAAGGGCAATATTAATACATAAAGACTAAGCATGTAGGTCGATTGATGACTTGATCTCACAAGTCATGGATATATGATATCAAGTTGACACATGGGTATATATTAGAGAATATATCTTGGCCCACCCGCCATGAGAAAGTTTCATGGATGATCGTATGAGTGTCATAAACTTTCTCATGTGACTATTGGTATGAATAGTCCTCAAACGAAGTCACTACGGTTCCCTACATAAGGAGTTATGTACTTTGGTATCGTTCACACCGTGAGGTGGACCATAAAAGCGATTCTTGGGTATATAACAAATTATGCGGAGGGATGTGAGTTATGAAGATGGGATCTATCCCTCCCAAATGACGCGAGAGATATCTGTGGGCCCCTTGATTGAGTAGAACTACTAAAATGCATGGCCATGCTCGAATGAGTCAATATGAGATATTGAGCTCATTTGTTTGAGTTAGTTTACTCAGGGATCAAGAAACACATAGATTGATCGAGGATGACACGGTCTATGCCTCATTGGATCAATCGATATCAAGGATAGAAGGACACGGTCATACATTATAGTAGTCACGGAAGGTTAGTTGGATCTTGACTTATCTCGTAACTTGGGTAGCAATGATGTATTGCTAGATGTCGCTCATTGCTTGTGTATCTAAAGAGTTTAGATCCACTTAGCGTTATAGAGCCTATAGGTCACACACAAAGAGCATGATGATTAGAAGAATTAGTGCATTCTAGTTTGACTAGAATAATTTGGGAATAAGCTTAAGTACAAAATGGTTTTTGGACTTTAAGCTTAATGAGAATTTTAGCTTATTGATTTAATGAGATTAATTCAATATGCTAAGCTTAATTGATTTAATAAGATTAATTCAATATGTTACCTTATTGATTTAATGAGATGAATTCAATATGATAACATAAGCTTATTGAATTAATAAGATTAATTCAACATCCATGAATGCCACATAAGCATGCCACCTAAGCATGCCACATAAGCATGCCACCTAAGCTTGATGAGGTGGAAGGAGACAAAGGGTTTTGACCTTGGATTTCCTCCACATGTGGCGGCCAAACAAGGAGGATAACTCCTTGTTTAATTATCTTTCAATGCCATTGATTGCATTGAATGTGATAGGAGATGAAAGGTTTTCAAATCCTATAAAACACCCCCATGGGGTGGCCAGGAGTTGAAGTTGGAGCTTAAGGCTTGGTGAGAGCTTGGTGGGAGAGGCTTTGGTTGTGTTGGTTTGTGAGTGTAGGCTAGCAAGAAGAGGATTCTTATACTTCCTTTCTACATTTCCCTATCTTCCTCTCATTTAGGGACTTCTCTAGCAAGAAGTAAAGGAGAGCTCTTCTAGTTTTACTTTTGTGAGACAAGAGCTTGCTCGTGTGGATACATATAGAGGCACGGACACTTGAACGTGCTAAAAGATCCAACACATCCAAGGAAAAGCGGGATTGCAAAGGGCACGCAACAAAGGTAGAACTCTCCTATAAGATAGGCTTGGTTTAGGGAAATTTATTTTATACGAGTTTGCTTTCGCATGGATCACTTGGAAGGGATCCTAATTTTTCCGTTACGTATGCTATTTTGCATACAAGATCCCTACTGAGTGTGTTGATCATTGTGTGACTCTCTAGAATAGAGTCTATGGTGGATATATGTATGTAACTACTTCATGTCATTTGCATGCATGTTGGACTAGGTCTCCCTTGTGGTTGAGAGGGTCATCAGTCATCCTACCTCCCTTACTCATGGAGGAGTAACTAGTGTAGTAGCATTTGTTGTGCCTCCACCACTATAGATGGTGGTAGTTAGAGTTGCATGTAGTTATCCTGCGTGTGGCACTCACTCATGGGTAGTATTTATCAATCGATAGGACCCCATGTAGCTAGCTCTTTATGCATGTGCTACTTGATCATGTGCCCACTCGGCCACTCGAGAGTAGTGGTTGGTGTTGAGTTAGGATAGTTGTCATGTCGAGCCACCTAGATCAATCGTGGTAATTCTTGGGGTGAGTAGGCATGACCATGCATCATTCAGTATATATAAATGATCTATATGTATGCTTGTTGAGATGTTGCATTTGTTTGTGATATGTTTCGCATTTGTTTGTACATTATCATACATGCTACTTGCATTTGTTATAATCGTTTGTGGATTACGAGTTGAGTTGTGACTATTGTATACCTTTGACCCTGAGGTGATCTGGGATGGACTGTATCATTGTATATTTGTTAGGGCAATCAACCCATGTATGATATGATTTTGATGTGTGTGGCAAAGGGTTTAAGTTAAGTTGATATATTGTTTTGATGTATGAAGTCATGGACTTAGTAATTAACACATAATTGGCTTGATGTTAGCATTGGTGAGTTCATGTTGGTGATCGTTTGGAAGCTAGAGGGGGTGAATAGCACTTTTCCTTTCTACAAGAGTGATTAGCGAAGCAAACACAAATAATATATGTAGAAACAATAAGCAATGCTAACAAAAGCCTTTACGTGGTTTGAGATACGCTCCTACTCTACGATCCTTAAGGTGGATCAACTAAGCAATTCCACTAAACTTTCCTTTACAACACAATTCCTCTTCTTTACAAAGAATGAAACTTAAGCAAGAGAAGATGAGATTTAAGATCACTTAAGCTAGAAAACTCGTGGAGGCTTTGGAAGAATCAAATCATTAACCCCAAAATCCCCATCAATCTTTTTATAGAGATTATTTTCCCATTGAACATGATCTTATGCACAACATCATCATTGCGCGTGGTTTCCTCACTGCCGGATTAGCGGGATTTGAGTCGTTTCTAGCGGCATTCTCATCGATCGGATCCTCCATCTGATGAATGATCAGTGATCATCGTGTAGTGGGACTCCATTACATGCATGTTTTGCCTTGATCATCAAGCGCCGCTGTTTGAATGTGCGTCATCGATCAACTACCATTGCCAGCGTTGGTGATAGTCGATTTCACCCGACTCGATCGATTGATCGATACATCGTGTCGATCGATACTATCAAGTATGAGTATTTCTTACAGATTTCACCCCTAGACCTAGACTCAACCTTCTAGCTCTTCCTTGCCTTCTTCGGGATCCCTCATCATGACTTCATCCTTGCGCTTTCCAAGAGCTTCCCTTTTGTCATGTCTTGGTTTCCTTTACAAGGCTGCTTGGACTTACGCCAAGACTACATGCTTGGACTTATGCTGCCAAGACTTGCCTTTGGACTTCCTTTGCCAAGGTCCATTTGGACTTAATGCCAAGACAATGTTTGGTCTTATACATCCTTTACTTGACTTCTCTTGCCAAGATCATACTTGGACTTTGCCTTTAATCACTTAATCATGTTCACCATTAGATTACAATTTGTTGCCTAACTTAGATGATTATCAAACATCAAAACATATAAATGCTGGGCATTATGCACCAATCTCTCCCTTTTGATGTTTTGACAATCATTTAAGTTAGGTCTTTAAAGATACACATAATCACATAATCATATCAATTTCTAACTTAAATATTTCTTCTCCCCATTTGACATACATCAAGAAAAGAAATCATATAATTCAGAAGAATTGAATGTATTATAATCTTGAACTAAAGTATAGATACAATTTTAGCTCTTAATCCAAGATATAGTTCATGATGAGTAAACAAAACATGCAAAATTCTATCAAGTAATTTGAGGATTTAACTAACTTTGCACCAACAATATAACCTTTGGAATAAGTAAGTTATGTTATGGAAACTCTCCTAAAACAGCATTATTGATCATACAAGTTGTTTATACCCAATTCGAACTATAGTTTTAGATCAACAAGGATACACTAAATATCAGAAAATGGGCTAATTTTTAAAACATGTGTCGATCGGTTTCGAACGATCTTGATCACGTCTGTAATCTGAAAATTCACCTTTTAGTTAAATTCAATCGTGAAATTCCGAAACCTCGAAAATCATGAAATTTTGTGTACACATTTCTGAAATCATACTTTATCAAGGAAAATATTTTGAAAAATATAAGTTTTCCAGATTTTAATATTGATACAAACTTTGAAACTAGCAAAAGTTCTAAAATTTTGCAAACTTTGTATCACTTTTGTGTTTCACTAGAAAACTATTTTTCAAAGTATGATAAACCTAATATAAAATATGTTTTAGTTGACATTTCCAATAATGTTCTGTTAGCTATATGCACATCAATTGTGTATAAGAATTCCAAAAGATTGGTCCAATGAAGGATCATGTCTCTAGATGACACTTTGGTCCATAGTAATGCATCATAACAAGCATGATGAACCAAATTCATCTTCCTAACATCTCATGTTGTCTAAGTTGCTCAATCAAAAATCATGGTTTCTTAGGTATTTTTGAGATGCTAAGTATACATCCTAGTATTTCTATAGGATCATGCAAACCTATACCTTTATCAACAAGCACATTCAAGTTCTCTCCAAGTGATGAAAATTCTATGGAAGGCCTTGGTAAATATGTCGCTAGGTTGGACTTGGATTCAATGTAATTAAGCTCAATGTCCCCCTTTTGCCACATGATCTCTAATGAAGTGATGTTTCACTTCAATGTGCTTAGTCCTAAGTGATGCAGATTTATCAAGTTAATGGTGCTCACATTATCACAAAATACTTTCATGTTGGAGTAAGATAGCTCATAATTTTCTAAGGTATGTTTCATTCATAGTAGTTGAGCTACACAACCACCCATAGCCACATATTCAGCCTCGGTGGTGTATAAAGCAACACAAGGTTGCTTCCTACTACTCCAACTAACTAGGGAGGACCCAAGGAATTGACATCCACTACTAGTACTCTTCCGATCCAATTTGCAACCGCATAATCGGAATCGTGTACCCAATCAAATCAAAAGACCTAGTCCTAGGGTACCATAGACCTACATTTAGTGTGCCTTTAACATATCTTAAAATTCTCTTAACGCAACTAAATGAGATTCTTTAGCACATGATTGATACCTAGCACACATACCAACCGCAAATAATATGTCGGGTCTACTAGCGTTAAGTACAAAAGGCTACCAATCATGCTCCTATAAAGTGTAAGATCTATTTGTTTTCCTTCATTATCACTATCTATTTTAGTATTGGTTGCCATTGAGTTGAAACCACCTTAGCATTTTCCAAACCAAATTTCTTAATCATTTCCTTAGCATATTTGGTTTGATAAATATAAATACCTTCACTAGTTTGTTTGACTTGCAATCCTAGAAGAAATTTAATTCCCAACTAGACTCATTTCAAACTCTTTTTCCATATTTTGAATAAAGTCTTGAAGGAGTTCATCATTTGTTGACCCAAAGATAATGTCATCAACATATACTTGGGCTACAAAGATGTCCTTAGATGTTGACTTTATAAAGAGAGTTTGATCTATACTTTTAAAATCCTTAGAGATTAAGAAAGATGATAATCTTTCATACCAAGCCCTGTGCTTCGTTCAGTTACGTATTGCTAACTCTAGCAATCTTATCTTAAAACTGATCTATATGAATAATTCTACCGGAGGGTGTATTAGGATTGCCTCTCTTAATAAACCCATTTAGGAATGCCAATTTGACATCCATTTGATGGAGTTTGAAACCCATATAGGAGGCATATGCTAAAAGTATTCTAATGGACTCTAACCTAGCAAGGGCATATGTTTCATCATAATCAAGTCCTTCAACTTGATTAAAACCCCTTGACTAATCTTGCTTTATTTCTAGTGATATTTCCTTGGTCATCTAGTTTGTTCCTAAAGACCCATCTTGTAGTAATAATGGTGTTTTCACTTGGTCTAGGAACTAACTCCCATACTGACTCCTTTCAAATTGAGCCAATTCATCTTGCATTGCTAAGATCCAATCGGATCAAGTAATGCATCTTTGATTGTTTTGGGCTCAATTTGAGAAATTAGAGCAACTATATGACTAGTGGGATCCCTATGGAATGACCTAGTCCTAACTCCTTGAGATAATTCACCCACAATTTGATCTAAGGGGTGACTTTGATGAACTCTTATGGTTCTAGGAGGTGTATTAAATTTGATTTTGATCATGATCAACCTCAATCCTATGCTCATCATCGGAATCATCCCTTACTCCCCCTTGATTCAATCCTCCCCCTTGATCATTACCCCCTAAGGTTAAATCTTGAAATTGTTGGGTAATTTCTTGATTTTCATTATTAATATCATCATCAATAGGGGATTTCCTAGGGTATGTATTGGAAGTTTCATCAAATTGAACATTTGAAGATTCTTCAATCTTTTGAGTCCTTTTATTGTAAACTCTATATCCTACACTAGTGGATGAGTATCCAACTAGGATTCCCTCATCCGCTTTGGACTCAAACTTACCTAGGTTGTCTTTGGTATTTAAAATATAGACTTTACATCCAAAGACCTTAAAATAATGAATTGTTGGAATTGTACCATTCCACAATTCAAATGGAGTTTTTCCTAAAAACCTATGAATCAATACCCTATTTTGGATATAGCAAGCGGTATTAACCGCTTCCGCCCACAAGTAGCTAGGTAAGGAGTATGCATTAAGCATTGTCCTAGCCGCTTCTTGTAGGGCACGATTTTTTCTTTCCACAACCCCATTTTGTTGGGGTGTTCTAGGACAAGAAAACTCATGCTTGTACCCTTGTTCTAAGCAAAAATTTGAAAAATTAGAATTCTCAAATTCTCCACCATGATCACTACGGATCCGGTTGATTTTGAGTTTTCTTTCATTTTCTACTCTTTTGCTAAATCCTATGATTATTCCTAAGGTTTCATCTTTATTTTTCAAGAAAAATACCCAAGTAAACCTAGAGAAATCATCTACTATTACCAAGCAATATTTACTACCAATTATAGAGGGGGTACTATGGTAATCAAATAAATCCATATGTAATAATTCTAACGGTAAAGCGGTACTAAGTAAATTTTTACCTTTGTGTGATGTTTTTTATTGTTTCCCTTCTTGGCATGCATCACACATCTTGTCCTTGAGAAATTTGACTTTAAGCAATCCTTTGACTAGCTTCAATTTTGCTATTTTGGCTGTATTCTTCATGTTTATGTGTCCTAGCCTCCTATGCCAAAGCCAACTTTCTTCCTCTTTTGCAATAAGACACTTAGTGGAAGCATTAGTAGCATAGGATAAATCAACATAATATATATTTGACTTCCTAAAACCTACTAACATGCAATCATTTATAGTTTTGTGTCTTATAAAATATTTTGATGAATCAAATTTAACATCAAAGTTTGCATCACATAGTTGGCTTACACTAAGTAAATTAAATTTCATATTTTTAACTAATAGCACTTTGTGAATGGCAAGATTGGGGGATACATCAATTGTGCCCTTTCCTAGAATCTTAAGTTTGCCGCTATTACCAAATGAAACTTTTCCTTTGCTAGTGTGGTTGATAGTGGAGAATTTTCTCTCATCCCCGGTCATATGCTTTGAGCACCCACTATCAACTATCCACAAGCTTGGTTCTTCTACCTATATCACATGAAAAACACAATCCTTAGGTACCCAAATCTTAGGAGCACTAGCATCAATTATAAATTTCTTAGGTACACATGCCTTTCTCCCCTTGCTTTTAATTATTGATTTTCTACTAATAAGAGATGTAAATGCTACCTCTTTTTCCTTAGGCCTATATCCTAATCCGGCCTTGTTGTAGATAGCCCTTTGATCCTTAATAATCATGTCTAAGTATTTTGAACCATTGGTGAATTTTTCTAAACATGCTCTTAATTTACCTATTTCTTTTCTTAACTCATCATTTTCATCCCTAAGAGTACATTCATCAATATCACTAGATGGTTTACCACATGATGAATCTACACTCTTAAGTGATTTGATCTCTAATTTTAGATCCTTAATCCTATTTTTTGATCTATTTAAAGCATTTTGTAAACATGCAATAGTCTTGTAAAGTAAATCTACTTTAGGTGAGTTGTTTACCTCATCATCATCACTTGATGATGATTCATTGCTTGAAGAGGAAGAAGACTCCTCGCTTGAGCTCCCGGCTACTTCCTCCAATGCCATGAGGGCTAGATTCCGGGTGGCATGGCAAACTTCTTCATCATCAGAAGACTCCTCCATGCTTAGAGTGTCCCATGTTTGTGCCACCATCGCCTCCTTCTTCTTCTTCTTCTCCTTCTTTTCCTTCTTTTTCTTTTCCTTCTGTTGGATCGAAGCGGATCGCTAGAGGGGGGGTGAATAGCGATAAAAACTTTTCTTTTAAATCGTTCGATAGACAATTAAACGCAGCGGAAATGTAAATAAAAACTAAATGAGACAAATAGTTTTTTTACTTGGTTCGTAGCCTTCGGCTACTACTCCAAGGCCCTAACGGTCCTAGGCAGGTATGCGGAGGGCATTCACTAAATCACTCCTCCTCGTTGGAGGTAGGAGTTTTACGATTACAAAAGCCTTCGAAGCAAAAAGATAGAGAGACAAACCCTCTCTTCTATTAAAGTAAAATGCAATGAAAAGCCTCGATTAAAAAGAATTGCAATATTGAAAGCAATAACAAATTAAGATTATACCAACAACTAAACAAAAGAAACTTTAAGCTAGGGTTGTTGGCAGCACTTCGTTGTTGTAGAGTCGTCGGAGAGTTGCAGCGTAACGGAGGCTTTTGAGCACTTAGAATTGAGGTTGAAACCCTAGGTTTGGCCCTCCTTTTATAGCCTTTAAGACCCTCAACGAATGGGTCTTCAACCAATCACAAATGGGCACAAAACTCCTTGAAAAATGGTGATAAAGTTTGACTCCTCGAGGCTGATTTTTTACCACCGGTTGAACTGGCCGGTTGAACTGGCCGGTTGAACTGATGGCCAGGATTTTTTACTACAATAAAGAGTTAGCTCAAAATATAAGTGGATTCGATGGCCACTTGCCGTTCGATCTCAACATAGACCTTCCATGGGAAGTCTTGGGTCGGATCGTCGCCTAAGATCATCCCCGTAAAGAGGATACGACCTCACTTACGCTCGCACACACGAGCTTACCTCGATACTTACGTGTCGCTGCTTGGCCTTCCACTCGATTCCTTCGGCTCCCTCCGAAGTAACTCGAGTGTCGCCCGACCACCGCGGCTTCCTCCGGGTGTCGCTAGCCTTCAGCTCCAGCATTGAGACTTTTCTGCACACTTGATTTAGCTCATGAGATAATAATATAAGCTTAACTTTATATCGTTTGCTATAATCAAAACTTAGGTTCGACTTAGGTGCCCACTGCACCAACAATCTCCCCCTTTTTGATTTATGGCAAACCCACATACAAAGTTAAGACAAAAATAAGTATGAGATTATGCATGAATGAGTAGGAGTATATAAAATTCTTTTCAAGTGCTCCCCTTGAGAATCCTCCTTGACCGAGTGTGTGTACTTGAGAAAGTGTTTTAACTCTCACCCTTGATATTTGCTACTAAGAAAAAGAATTAAGTAACCGAAATTACTTAATATTGGCCATAGTGTTTAAAATAAGTTTTAAGTTAAGAAACCAAATGATTTCTTAACCTTGGCCTTTAAAAGTTAAATAAGTTTTCAAAACTTAAAGTTAACTTTTGGTTTAATTATGAAGTAAGAGTTAAGTTATAAAAAAAAAATTTTGACCCCTTAACTTTTGTCCTTTTTCTCCTTTTCTCCCCCTTATCGAAAATAGTAAGGGGTGTGTGGAAAACAAAATAAATGTTAAATTTAAAGTCCAAGCATGTTCCACATTTTTATTTTTAAAAATAATATACTGAAAATAAGTTCATCTATAAAATGTTCGACTCATATTTGGCTTGATTGATATGAAGAATCAACCATCTGATCGTCGTATGATTATACTCCGTAGTTCATGGCGATGCACTAGCTCTACATCTGGAACCAGGAGTAAGGTCCTAACATCTCACGCCCATCTACGTGGCTAAGTACACAAACACATTAGTCCTATGTGTTGTGAGATGTATTGGCTCCTTAAATCTATAGGTGCATGATATCTAAGGTATGTCATATGCTAGTTCCATGAAAAAAAGTAAGAAATAGTAGTAATAAAATATAATTTGCAAGTTCCTATTCTATTACGCACATGCCTAATCTTCGTCTCAAGAGACTAAATTCGGCTTCGGGTAGTGGTTTAGTAAATATGTCTGTTAGGTTAGACTTCGAGTCAACATATTCGAGTTGTATGGAGCCGTTGGCTACATGTTCTCGAATGAAATGGTGTTTTACCTCTATATGCTTTGTCCTTGAATGGCATATAGGGTTCTTAGTTAGATTTATCGAACTTATGTTGTTTACAAAAATTTTAGTTTTGGTGAAGTCCAACATAAAGTCTCGGAGAGTGTGCTTCATCCAAAGAAGCTGAGTTACACACTCACCCATCGCAACGTATTCAGCTTCGGTGGTAGATAAGGCAACACAATGTTGCTTCCTACTGCACCAACTCACTAGACTTGAGCCAAGTAGTTGACAACAACCACTCGTGCTCTTTCTATCGAGTTTACTACCGGCATAATCCGAATCAGAGTAGCCGATTAGTTCGAACTCCGTAGATCTAGGGTACCAAATACCAACGTTAAGTGTACCCTTAAGATATCTAAGGATACGCTTAACTAGGGTTAGGTGAGACTCCTTAGCACAGGTTTGAAACCTGGTGCACATACTTATTGCGAATAGGATGTCGGGTCGACTCGCAGTTAAGTATAGGAGACTTCCTATCGCGCTCCTATAGTACTTTAAGTCAATGGACTTACTTTCTAGGTCTTCTCCTATGTTAACATTAATCGGCATTGGGGTGTTTATTATCTTAGTGTCTTGCATTCCAAATCTTTTAATTAACTCCTTAGTGTATTTTTGTTGATATAGGTATATACCATCCTTAGTTTGTTTAATTTGTAGACCTAAAAAGAAACTTAACTCTACCAAGTTCATTTCAAACTCACTTTCCATGAGTGAAACGAACTCGCTTAGTAAGGCCGAGTTAGAGGTTCCAAAATTATATCGCTCACGTAAATTTGAGCTATGAATATTTCTTTACCTAAGGTTTTTACGAAGAGAGTTGGGTCAACTAAGCCTTGGTTAAACCCTTTTGACTTAAGATGGATTGAAAGTCTCTCGTACCAAGCTCGAGGAGCTTGTTTAAGTCCATAGAGAGCTTTCTTAAGTTTTAGAACATGGTCGGGTTTATCTAGATTTTTGAACCCGGGGGGTTGGCTAACATAAACTTCTTCTTTAATGTATCCATTTAAGAATGCCGACTTAACATCCATTTGAAACAGCTTAAATCCTCGATGTGCGGCATAAGCTAGCAACATTCGAATGGATTCGAGTCTAGCTATGGGCATAGGTTTCACGTAATCTAAGCCTTCGACTTGACTAAACCCTTTGGCGACTAACCTAGCCTTGTTTCTAACTACTTCACCTTTATCATCAAGCTTATTTCAAACACCCACCTTGTTCCAATTATCGCTTTTGTCTTTAGGTGGTACTAATTCCCACACTTCATTCCTAGTAAATTGAGCTAGCTCTTCTTGCATTGCAATAATCCAATCGGGATCAAGAAGAGCTTGTTCAATTGATTTGGGTTCTATCTTTGAAATTAAGGAAATTTGACTAAGGTTCCTATAGGATGCTCTAGTTCGAACTCCTAGATTAGGATCTCCTATCACTTGATCAATAGGGTGGTTAGTCTGAATCCTAGATTGGGTTGGGTTTGTGTCACCTAATGCTTGATCAATGGGGTGACTTGGTTGAACATTAGTTTGGTTGGAGTCATCTATCACTTGATCAATAGAGTGACTTGGTTAACTTAGGTTAGGATTAACACTAGACCTGATCTCCGGATCAGAGTTAGGTTTAGTATGAATCGGCTCGCTAATTGGGGTTGCCGGGGGTTTTGTAGGTTCATGTCCTTCATCAAATACTACATTGATAGTCTCCTCGACTCTAAGGGTGTCGTGGTTATATACTCTATAAGCTCGACTTGTAGTCGAGTATCCTAGAAAGATTCCGGTCGTGGTCTTGGATGTAAATTTCCCTAGGTAATCCTTAGTGTTTAGGATATGTACCTTACACCCAAATACCCTAAAGTACTTGATGTTAGGTATTTTATCGTGATAAATCTCATATGAGGTCTTAAGGTGCCTCTTTACCATAAGGATTCTATTTTGGACATAGCATGCCGTACTCACGGCTTCTGCCCAAAACCTATCGGGTAGGTCATATTCGTTCAACATGGTCCTAGCGGCTTCTTGTAGAATTCGGTTTTTCCGCTCTACTAGGCCATTTTGTTGAGGGGTCCTAGGGAAAGAGAATTCATGGTGGTATCCGTTTAGGTTATAGAAGTCGGTGAACCTTTGATTTTTGAATTCACCACCATGATCGCTTCTAATTCTTTTAACCTTAAGGTTTTTTTGATTCTCGATTAATTTGAATAAATTGATTAATTGATCTAGGGTATCATTTTTATGTTTGATGAACCTAACCCAGGTAAACCTGGAGTAGTCGTCAATTATGACTAAGCAATATTGACTTTTATTGAGTGACTTGGCTCCATGTGAATCGAATAGATCCATATGAAGGAGCTCAAGTACACTTGAGGTTCGTTCTTGGTTAGTTAACTTGTGTTGTGTCCTAGGTTGTTTTCCTTGTTGACAAGCATTACAGATTTTATTATCCAAATTGTTAAGGTTGGGTAAGCCTCTGACTAGCCACTCGACTCATCTTGTGGACGAGCCTTAAAAGTGCAGTGAGTCGTCGGTGCCACAACCATGATTCCTCTTCCTGTGTCATAAGACATTTGGCTGAGGATTTGATTAAGTTAATTGTATAAATGTTATTTGTCCTAGTTCCTTTGAGTATTGTTTTAGCTGTTTCATTTGTTTTAATTACACATTCATTTTCTAAAAATATGACCTTATAATTATTGTCACATAATTGGCTTACGCTAAGCAGGTTATATTCAAAATTCTCTACAAGTAATACATTTTTAATAACAAAATTGAAAGTTAAGCTCGATATCACTGATCCGATGATTTTGAGCTTGTCGTTATTCCCAAAGGCTACCGATCCTTGTCGCTTTGAATCGAAGCTTCAATTTGAGTTGATCCGCCATGTGGGAGTAACACCGCCTAACATCCATTGATCCTACACACAAGGTGGTTGGATTGGATGTTAGATTATTATATTTTTTTTAAAAAAAATTAGTTGTAAGTTGTTAAACCTAGGTCATCTCACTGGAGTCTATATGATCAAGCATGTTATACTTATGTGTTCTTTGTGAGATGACTTCCAATTAAGTTGATTAAGTGCATTTATGTTTAAGTAATGTTAGATTTGGATTTGACCCTAGGCTTGTCAAGTTTACCTTTTCAAGATCATGGCTTCCAAGTCGTGGCGAGGCACAGGGGCCTTCTTTTATCGGATCATCGACCACTTCCTTAGACAAAGCCATTTTCAAGAAAATGATGACTTGACTCACCTAAAATTATTTCCTCGTCTAACTAGTTGTTTTTGAAAAGAGGCTCCCCGAGGCTCAATCTTTTAGAAGGATTTTAGTTGATTATTTGAAAAGAGGCTCCCCGAGGCTCAATATTTTCGAAGGATTTTAGTTGGTTATTTGAAAAGAGGCTCCCCGAGGCTCAATCTTTTCGAAAGATTTTAGTTGGTTATTTACGTGTTCTAAGTGAGTTCACGAAAAAAAAATCTAAGCATGCAATTTCTAAGTTAAAACACAAACATGTTTTGTACTGGCTCCCCCTAGACCGTTGAATCGGTTCGGTCTATCCACATAGTGGATTTGGTCCTTGGGAACCCAGTACGAGTTGGATCCTAGAGTTGAAATCAAAGTGGTCTTAGGGACCCATGCTTGGACACATTTTTTATGTCTACTTACGATTGACATATACGACTTATTGGTCGTGTTTGAGCTAAACCCTAGTCCGGCCTTGTTGTACATGGCCCTTTGCGATCCAAGTAGAAGGTCAAGTCCTTTGGATCCCAAAGTAAACCTTTCCAACGTATTCCTAAGATCTTTGACTTGAATTTTCAAGAGTGAGTTCTCAACTTCGAGTTTTTCAACCCGAGTTGAGTCCTTCTCTTGAACTCGACTAGTCGAAGAGGTTAGGGAGACCTCGTGTTTGAGGAGTTTAACTTCCTCAACTAGGGTCTCGACCTTGGACTCGGACTTAGCTAACTTCCTAGAAAAAAACCTAACCGTATTATGTAAAGTATTAAATAAGGTTCGACTCACCTTAAGGGTATCTTTTGAACCGGATGCGTATCCGTGGCTTGACTTGAAGGTAGCCGTAGTCCGAGTCATCCTCGTGTTCGACTCAAGTTCAGTTCGGTCTCCGTGGGACTCAATCGATTTCGCCATGAAGACGTGGTCTTCGCCTTCTTCGGATGACGCTTCTTCCCATGTCATTGAGGGCCTTCTTGTGCTTAGGTGCTTGGTGGTTGAGCTTAGGCACTCGGACTTTATATGTCCAAACTGCGTTACACTCATAACACCTAATATTAGAACTTTAAGGCTTACCTTGGTTGGGTCGAGTTGTGGTTCGCTTCGCCCCTTGGCTATCCTTCGAGCTAGGTTCATTAGTTCGGCCAATTCGGTCAACTTCTTCTTGGACTCGTCTTCCTCCTCGGTTGGTGGTGGCTTGCTTGCGATTTTCTTCTTCTTTGAACCTGCAAACAAGGCTATACCCCTCTCGGGTTCCGAGTTGGACTGCTCATGTAATTCAAAATCTAAAAAGAGTTCATCTAATCTAAGTTTAGAAAGGTCCTTGGAGACCTTGTAGGCATCGACCATGGATTCCCACAAGGTAGTCCTCGGAAAAGAGTTTAGAACATACCTTATAAGGTCGCGGTTTTCGACCTTTTGCCCGATTGCGTGTAGGTTGTTGACTATGTCTTGGACACGGGCGTGGAGTTACGTCGCGGACTCGTGTTCCTGCATTTTTAGTGTGTACAATTTATTGAACAACAAATCACGTTTGCAAACCTTAGCTTGATCCGATCCTTCGTGTAACTCGATCATCTTTGTCCAAAGGTCCTTTGCGCTAATGAAGGGGCCGATGCGATTTAACTCCTCCTTGGACAAGCCGCATTGGAGGATTTGTGTTTGTTGGGTTTCCGGCACCGCGGCGTGTGTGTGTTCGATCATGTTTCGTAAACATGAGCACAGCGGAAGCAATTAAAAATAATAAATCTATATTTATTACAATACACACAACACACGCATGCATATTACAACAAGTGTAGACATAACCGTAAATTAAAATTTGCAATAAAAGAAAATTATCTACGTTATACCTTTCGTATGACATGTAGCGTGAACGGCATCAACCGGAACAATCCTCGTAAGAATCATCTCTATCCGTATCCACGCCGAGTCCTCGGGATGATTTCGCTAAGTCACGAGCTTCGTCTTCGTACGGGTTACTAGCCTCGTGTTGAAGACAACGTGATCGAGAGATGATCACGATCCGAATCCAAATTCGGATCCTAAAACGAGTTCTCAAAACTCGCTTCTCCGGAGAGGTATTCGTCAACCGTTTGACGAATCCTTCATCCCCCACCTCAGAGGATTACTGGAGATCAAATCCCCGGTAAGTTAGCCGCTGTCGGAGCACTACCCGTCGTCCAAACGACGCTCCAACGAGAGGAGAAGAAGCTGTCCAGAAAACTGGACAGCTTGGTGGAGGATATAGGCGCCGGCCAACCAAGGAAAGAAAAGGCTCACCTTGATGCCAAACCTATAGGGGATCACCGGAGGATCGCCGGAGGGTTCACCGGCTGTAGCTTGGTCGCCGGCAAGGACTTGGACGGCGGCACAAAAGCTGGGCGGCGGCAATGAAGGTGTTGGCGCCGAATAGGAGAGGGAGGGGTTTTGGGCGGCCAAAAAATGATTAGGGTTTAAGCCCTATTTTATAGAGAACTAATTCTCTTAATGGTTAATGGATCATATCCATAAAGCCCGTTAACCCGCTCCATTAAGATAAGTTAAAATAAACCAAACCATGATGGTTTATTTTAAGTTAAAACGAACCAAACCAACCTTTGGTTCATTCGTTTAATATAAACCAAACCCTTTGGTTTATTCTCATCCATTGGATTAGAACCAAACCATTTTGGTCCATCCATTATGTCTTCATAAGACACGGCCCATCCACGCTTCCATTGCGACTGAAACAATTTTATGCTCGCTTTATGTTTGGTCCAACCAAACATAGTTTCTCTCGGTCTGAGAATCCCATTCTCAAGCTCGTTTTAAATCCTTTGGATTACACTCGTTGTGCGTGTGACCAAATAGGTTCTCGGTTTATGTTGGCCGCCTATAATTAACCATTAATTATAGAACGATCATGAGTGGCACCTAGTAGTACATCATGATCCCCAATTAACCAAAAGATCAACAGTTGATCCGTAACTATTTCTCGAAACCCTTCAAGAGTTCTCGAATGAATCGTGCCCCATTCCCTTCACTCATCTTATACCCACTTGGTTCAGGACATGGTCTATTGTGTCAGTCCCCACTAGGCTGACTACGTCACACCTAGCCCAAGTATCATTTCCTCGTCCTACGGATTCTAGTTACTCCACATGTATCGAAGAGTACCTTACTCTAAACATATAATGCTTTGGCCAAAGACTTTAGTAACAATCCGACGAGAGGCCATGGGTATACATCTCCTCGCAAGGAGTGGTGAATCCTTTATAGGCTATTCAAACACCTTCGATCACTTCGACTTATACCCAATCATCCCGGGTCCACATCTCCTCAGAGATGTTTGCTTAAGATGTCAAAGCATAAGTCTCCATGATCAAGATGACTTGAATACCGCAAGTCAAAGGAACATCGCACTTAAGCCACAGTAAGAACTTCATTGACATATCTATATATGCAGAGAACCATATGAAGTCTTACTACCGGTCACTCCAATGAACTAGTTACCATAACTAGCATCCACGATTAACTCCGACATCACAATGTCTCCAAATGAGAATCACCGCTTGGATACACCAAGGAGTATACCTCGTGCTAGTCTCGACAGAATTGATGGTGTCCAAATCCATCAATTCATCGACTAGGGATAATTCCGATACATCACAATTACACATGTAGAGATACTCACTAGTTGTGATCCAATCACAAATTCTCTCATGCTGTGAATCGTATCGTGGACATTCAGTAAATGAGTTTAAGATCCAATCAAATACATTAAACATGTACACTCAAATAGTGAATCTTCATTTATCATATAAATGGTTCATACATAAGGCGATTGCCTTAGGACATCTCTCATATATTACTAACAGACTACCCTTGGCCTAATGCCAATCGCTACGGTATCCAATACCATAAGCACTAACATGACCCTCAAACTTACTTTGAGGTAATGCTTTAGTCAAGGGATCCGCTAAGTTCCTTTCAGTGGGAATTTTCTCGATTTGTATTTCGTTCCTACTGATGATCTCTCTGATAAGATGATAGCGGCGAAGCACATGTTTGGATCATTGATGAGACCACATCAAGTTCATAGATGAACTACTTGATCCAAACCGCCTTCGCTTCGCTTCGCCGCAACGATTTCGCCTTAGTGGCAGAATCCGCTATAGTGTCAAGCTTGGAACCTTTCCAACTTATTGCGCCTCCATTCTAGGTGAATACATACCCAGACTGAGTCATGGAATCATCCTTATGCATCCGAGTCCGCATCCGTATACCCACGTATCACCATGTACCCTTCTCCATATATTAGAACACATCCTTAGTTCTTCTTAAGTACTTAAGGATCGTCTTAACAGTCACCCAATGATCCATTCCTAGATTAGACTGGTATCTGCTCGTGACACTCAGAGCATACGATACATCGGGCCTCGTACATAACATAGCATACATGATAGATCCTATTGCGGATGCATAGGGAATCTTACTCATGCAAATCCTCTCGTCTTCTGTGCGCGGACACATAGACTTCGAAAGGTGTATCCCATGCCTGATGGGTAGGAAACCTTTCTTGGATTCCGACATGCTAAACCTCTTTAGCACTCGGTCTATATATGTAGACTGCGAAAGACCAAGCAACCGTTTCGATCTATCTCTATAGATCTTAATCCTTAGGATGTAGGTTGCTTCTCCCAGGTCTTTCATGGAGAATGTCTTGGATAACCAAACCTTCACTGACTGTAAGATTGAAACATCGTTTCCTATAAGTAGTATGTCATCGACATACAATACTAGGAATATGACTGCACTCCCACTAACCTTCTTGTACACACAAGGTTCGTCTGGATTTTGTGAGAAATCAAACTTTTTGATCGTCTCATCAAAACGGATATTCCAACTCCTGGATGCTTGCTTCAATCCATAAATGGACCGTCGCAATTTGCATACCTTGGTTTTATCAACCGATGTGAAACCCTCAGGTTGTATCATATACACGTCCTCGAGCAGGTTTCCATTAAGGAAAGTTGTTTTCACATCCATCTGTCATATCTCATAATCATAATGAGCCGCTATGGCCAGGGGCATCCGAATGGATTTAAGCATAGCTACAGGCGAATAGGTTTCGTCATAATCAACACCTTGCTTTTGACGATATCCTTTCGCCACCAATCTAGCTTTATAGGTAATCACATTACCATCCATGTCGGTTTTCTTCTTGAAAACCCACTTGCACCCTATAGGCTTTATGCCTTCAGGTGGGTCAACCAAGTTCCAAACTTGGTTTTCATACATGGAATCCATTTCAACTTCATGGCACCAAGCCACTTATCCCTTTCTGAACTTGTCAAGACTTCTTCATAATGGTAGGCTCCTCATCATCAATGAGTAACACGCCATTCGATTCACTTACGAGAAATCCATATCTCTCGTGAATGTGCATGGTTCTACCAGATCTACGAAGATGTGGTGTTACAATAGGTCCAAATTGATGCTCATCACTATGAGTCATTTGGCCATTGTGCTTCACCGTGTATCTCATCAATGTCTATTTGAGTCTCTCGAGCCTCCTCAAGCTCGACGACACTCCCACTGCTTTTTGCAAGAGAAACTCTTTCTCTAGAAACACAAAGATGCCTCAAACAAACACCTTTTGTTCCACAGATGATAGAATTGGTAACCCTTGTTTCCTTAGGGTATCCAATAAATAGACATTTATCGACTTACCATCCAATTTGTCGACATAAATTCTTCACATAAGTAGGACAACCCCATATCTTCAAGTAAGATACATGAGGTTTCTTACTATTCCATATCTCATATGGAGTAGTTGAGACTACCTTGGTAGACATTCTGTTTAACAAGTAAACAGCTGTCTGAAGTGCATAGCCCCAAAAGGACTTGGGAAGAGTTGCATGATTTATCATTGACCTGACCATGTCCAACAAGGTCCGGTTACGCCTCTCAGATACACCATTATACTGTGGTGTATAGGGCGGAGTCCATTGAGACAATATGCCATTGTCTCTTAGATAATCAAGAAACTCTTGACTTAAGTATTCACCACCTCGATCCGATCGAAGTATTTTAATACTCTTGTCATGTTGTTTCTCTACTTCATTTCAATTCTTCAACCTTTCAAAGGCTTCAGACTTGTGTTTCATCAAGAACACATACCCAAACCGTGAGTGATCATCGGTGAAGGTAATGAAGTAGCTATAGCCTCCTAATGCTTGAGTTGACATAGGTCCACATACATCAGTATGTATTAGTCCTAGTAACTCTCCCACTGCTCACCTTTTCGAAAGGTAACTTAGTCATCTTGCCTTTTAAGCATGATTCGCATGTATCGTATGAATCCAATTCAAACGATTCCAGAATTCCACATCGGTGTAATTCGGACATGCGTTTCTTGCTTATATGGCCAAGACGACAATGCCACATATAGGAGTCTATTTGATTATCCTTTCGAGCACGCGTGTTGCTCGCTTCGATATTGAAATCGTCACTGGATACGTCCAACGTATAAACACCATTGCTTAAAGTTCCAATCCCATAAAGAACTCCATTCAAAGTTATGTAACAATAATTGTTACTAAAAGTCAAATGGAACCCATTTCTATTTAGACAAGAAATAGAAATGATGTTCTTTATCAACGAAGGAACATAAAAGAAATTGTCCAGTTCTAAGACAAGTCCTACAGGGAGTTCCAACAAATACGTTCCGATGGCGAGTGCAGCAACCGTTGCTCCATTCCCAACACGTAAATTTGACTCTCCCTTGACGAGTCTTCTTCTATTCCTTAGCCCATGTATGTCATTACATATATGTGAGCCACACCCAGTATCCAATACCCAAGTGTCTGAGGAAATAGAATGACAATCAATAAAGAAGATTTCTGAAGAAGATGGGGCATCCGATGCCTTATCCTTCTTCACGGACTCAAGATAAATCTTGCACTTTCTTCACAAATGGCTCTCCTTGCCATAATGATAGCAAGTTTCCTTTTGTGCTAGTTCTACCTTCTTATCCTTTCTCTTCTTTCCCTTCTGCTGTTCTTTTGACCTCCTCTTAGAACCTTTCTTCGAGGAATCAACTAACAGCACTGTCCCCTGCTCATGCTTCTCAGAAGACTCCACAATCTTCAGCATGTTGAGCAGTACCACAGATGAACCTTCTTGCATCTCAGAGGTGAAGAGGAGCTTGGAGACTTCGAACCTTTCGAATCTCACTTGCTCATCAACCAACTCATAAAGATGAAGAACTACGATATGAGCATCCATATGCTCATGCTGCTTTCGTAGCTTGGGTTCCATCGCGGCTAGCATGATGCAACTCATTTGTTCAAAATCACTCACATGTTTCTGATAGGCCAACAATTGGTCCAAAGTTGCATCGTCACTAGGACGGGCGGGAAGAGGCGCTTCGAGGACATACACAAGCTTTTCACCTTGAGAACAATTCTCAAGTTTCTAAGCCAGTCCAAGAAGTTCGGCCCAGTCAATTTATTTGAATCTAAAATGGAACGCAAATTCAAACACATCATGATCAATATATTAACTTAGAAATACAAACGAGCATATATGAGAAAGATGATTTTTAAAATGCATCAATATACATTTATAAATCCCATTCATTTTTCGAATTTCAAAAACCCCAAAATCACTTCGGGAGATTGTAGGTCCATCTCCAAATGGGCTGATATCCATCATAGTTATGAACAACCTTGGAGAGAGTCCAACAAGCCATTCATAACTACGACGGTAGGTATCATCTATACCGATTGCATATCCCGTATATGCAACTATCACAATGTGCTATCAACTAATTGAATGTTCACACATACATCGGGTTGTTAACACATTAACAAGTATGCATCATATGCATAGCACCCAACTTCACCTCCCTTTACATCGACCTTGGAGAGAGTCCAACAAGCCGATGCTCTAGGTTAAAGCCAACCCATTAATCAGGACATAGTTTTAATATGGTTAGAGCGCATTCAACCAATTAGCCCAGCTTGGAGAGAGTCCAACAACCAAAGCTAACGATTAACCTCTGACTCTTACCATATTAGTATTAAACTATTCCATGGTTTGAACATATTCAGGTTCGAGCCGGGCTTGGAGAGAGTCCAACAACCCAAACAAGAAACAGAACTCTGGTTCTAACCATATTAATGGAAGGTGTAGGCTTTAATATTGATTAAGGTTTTTTTATGTCTCATCCTCTTTGCATGCAAATAACTATTATCTACATGGCATGACATACATGGCATACATCTACATGTCACGACACGCATGGCATAATGTTATGCTTCTAATGCAATTACATGGCATACAATTATGTCATGTATATAATTTCCTTATATGTCATAACTATTTATGGAAATAAAATATGTTTAAGATTTGATTCTCCAAATCAAATCATAATTAAATTAGGAAATAAATTTCCAAATCTAATCACATATTTTATTCATGGAATTATTTGATTAAGGAAAATCTATTTAGGAAACCAATTTCCTAAATCATTAAAACTACTTATGGAAATAAAATATTTTAAGATTTGATTTCCCAAATCAAATCATGATTAAATTAGGAAATAAATTTCCAGAATCTAATCAAATATTTTATTTATGGAAAATATCAATTTCCATAAATACTTCCAACTTTCCAAAAGTGGAAGATTTCCATAAATACTTCTAGACTTTCCAAAATTGAAAAATTTCCATAAATACTTCTAAATTTCCAAAATTTAGAAAATTTCCAGAAATACATTATGACTATCGCAAAACCATTTTACGATTATGTCGAAACACAACCTGGGCTCTGATACCACTTGTTGGGTTTCTGGCACCGCGGCGTGTGTGTGTTCGATCATGTTTCGTAAACATGAGCACAGCGGAAGCAATTAAAAATAATAAATCTATATTTATTACAACACACGCATGCATATTACAACAAGTGTAGACATAACCGTAAATTAAAATTTGCAATAAAAGAAAATTATCTACGTTATATCTTTCGTATGACGTGTAGCGTGAACGGCATCAACCGGAACGATCCTCGTAAGAATCGTCTCTATCCGTATCCACGCCGAGCTCCTCGGGATGACTTCGCTAAGTCACGAGCTTCGTCTTCGTACGGGTTACTAGCCTCGTGTTGAAGACGACGTGATCGAGAGATGATCACGATCCGAATCCAAATTCGGATCCTAAAACGAGTTCTCAAAACTCGCTTCTCCGGAGAGGTATTCGTCAACCGTTTGACGAATCCTTCGTCCCCCACCTCAGAGGATTACCGGAGATCAAATCCCTGGTAATTTAGCCGCTGTCGGAGCACTACCCGTCGTCCAAACGACGCTCCAACGAGAGGAGAAGAAGCTGTCCAGAAAACTGGACAGCTTGGTGGAGGATATAGGCGTCGGCCAACCAAGGAAAGAAAAGGCTCACCTTGATGCCAAACCTATAGGGGATCACCGGAGGATCGCCGGAGGGTTCACCGGCTGTAGCTTGGTCACCGGCAAGGACTTGGACGGCGGCACAAAAGCTGGGCGGCGGCAATGAAGGTGTTGGCGCCGAATAGGAGAGGGAGGGGTTTTGGGCGGCCAAAAAATGATTAGGGTTTAAGCCCTATTTTATAGAGAACTAATTCTCTTAATGGTTAATGGATCATATCCATAAAGCCCGTTAACCCGCTCCATTTAGATAAGTTAAAATAAACCAAACCATGATGGTTTATTTTAAGTTAAAACGAACCGAACCAACGTTTGGTTCATTCGTTTAATATAAACCAAACCCTTTGGTTTATTCTCATCCATTGGATTAGAACCAAACCATTTTGGTCCATCCATTATGTCTTCATAAGACACGGCCCATCCACGCTTCCATTGCGACTGAAACAATTTCATGCTCGTTTTATGTTTGGTCCAACCAAACATAGTTTCTCTCGGTCTGAGAATCCCATTCTCAAGCTCGTTTTAAATCCTTTGGATTACACTCGTTGTGCGTGTGACCAAATAGGTTCTCGGTTTATGTTGGCCGTCTATAATTAACCATTAATTATAGAACGATCATGAGTGGCACCTAGTAGTACATCTAACCAAAAGATCAACGTTGATCCAGAACTATTTCTGAAACCCTTCAGTAGCTCGAATGAATCGTGCCCCATTCCCTTCACTCATCTTATACCCACTTGGTTCAGGACATGGTCTATTGTGTCAGTCCCCACTAGGCTGACTACGTAACACCTAGCCCAAGTATCATTTCCTCATCCTACGGATTCTAGTTACTCAACATGTATCGAAGAGTACCTTACTCTAAACATGTAATGCTTTGGCCAAAGACTTTAGTAACAATCCGATGAGAGGCCATGGGTATACGTCTCCTCGCAAGGAGTGGTGAATCCTTTATAGGCTATTCAAACACCTTCGATCACTTCGACTTATACCCAATCATCTCGGGTCCACATCTCCTCAGAGATGTTTGCTTAAGATGTCAAAGCATAAGTCTCCATGATTAAGATGACTTGAATACCGCAAGTCAAAGGAACATCGCACTTAAGCCACAGTAAGAACTTCATTGACATATCTATATATGCAGAGAGCCATATGAAGTCTTACAGCTGGTCACTCCAATGAACTAGTTACCATAACTAGCATCCACGATTAACTCCGGACATCACAATGTCTCCAGCCAGTGAGAATCAGCTGCTTGGATACACCAAGGAGTATACCTCGTGCTAGTCTCGACAGAATTGATGGTGTCCAAATCCATCAATTCATCGACTAGGGATAATTCCGATACATCACAATTACACATGTAGAGATACTCACTAGTTGTGATCCAATCACAAATTCTCTCATGCTATGAATCGTATCGTGGACATTCAGTAAATGAGTTTAAGATCCAATCAAATACATTAAACATGTACACTCAAATAGTGAATCTTCATTTATCATATAAATGGTTCATACATAAGGAGATTGCCTTAGGACATCTCTCATATATTACTAACAGTGTTGCCTTGGCGTCGGCTTTGACTTGTCGTTTTGTCGCAATGGTCCATTGATCATAATCCAAGGAGTCACCCACTTCATTAGTCGGAAGTGTGAAACCCGTTTGGATTATGATCCACATCTCGATTTGGGTTTTGAGAAAGCATTCCATCCGACCCTTCCAATAATGGAAGTCATCTCCGTTGTAAAACGGAGGTCAGACGGTGCTAAAACCCTCGAGATGGGCTATTAGAACAAAAGACAAAAAGGGACGAAGACGAAGAAACTAGCAACGACAAAAACACAAAACAAGGTACCAAGACTCGCGTCTTGGATTAGTAGTGCGGGAGTAAATTTAACAAAGCAAAATAAATCAGAAATAAACAGAAATAAAAGAAAAATAAATCTGTGAAAAATGGCTTGATTGGTGGTTTCACCAAATCTTAGCAACCCCCGGCTCTGATACCAATTGTTGGATCGAAACGGATCGCTAGAGGGGGGGGTGAATAGCGATAAAAACTTTTCTTTTAAATCGTTCGATAGACAATTAAACGCAGCGGAAATGAAAATAAAAACTAAATGAGACAAATAGTTTTTTATTTTGGTCTGTAGCCTTCGGCTACTACTCCAAGGCCCTAACGGTCCTAGACCGTGTACGGAGGGCAATTCACTAAAACACTCCTCCTCGTTGGAGGTAGGAGTTTTACGATTACAAAAGCCTTCGAAGCAAAAAGATAGAGAGACAAACCCTCTCTTCTATTAAAGTAAAATGCAACGAAAAGCCTCGATTAAAAAGAATTGCAATATTGAAAGCAATAACAAATTAAGATTATACCAACAACTAAACAAAAGAAACTTTAAGCTAGGGTTGTTGTTGGCAAGACTTTTGTTGTAGAGTCGTCGGAGAGTTGCAGCGTAACGGAGGCTTTTGAGCACTTAGAATTGAGGTTGAAACCCTAGGTTTGGCCCTCCTTTTATAGCCTTTAAGCCCCTCAACGAATGGGTCTTCAACCAATCACAAATGGGCACAAAACTCCTTGAAAAATGGTGATAAAGCTTGACTCCTCGAGGCTGATTTTTGACCACCGGTTGAACTGCCCGCTGATCGGCGGGCTTGAACTGGCCGGTTGAACTGATGGCCAGGATTTTTTACTACAATAAAGAGTTAGCTCAAAATATAAGTGGATTCGACGGCCACTTGCCGTCCGATCTCAACATAGACCTTCCATGGGAAGTCTTGGGTCGGATCGTCGCCTAAGATCATCCTCGTAAAGAGGATACGACCTCACTTATGCTCGCACACACGAGCTTACCTCGATACTTACGTGTCACTTTTGCTTCCGGCCTTCCACTCAATTCCTTCGGCTCCCTCCGAAGTAACTCGAGTGTCACCCGACCACCGCGGCTTCCTCCGGGTGTCGCTAGCCTTCAGCTCCAGCATTGAGACTTTTCTGCACACTTGATTTAGCTCGTGAGATAACAATATAAGCTTAACTTTATATCGTTTACTATAATCAAAACTTAGGTTCGACTTAGGTGCCCACTGCACCAACACCTTCTCCTCCTTCTTCTTTAGTTCCGGGCAATTTGACTTTATATGCTCTTTCTTGTTGCAACCAAAACAAGTCACGTTAGAGGTAGAATTTGAATTATTTGAAGATTTACCTCTTGAGGATTGGAACATCCTCTTCACATCTTTCTTGGTGAGTCTCCTTGACTTCCCACCAAACTTCTTGACGTAATGTGCCACCTCGCTTGCCGATAACTCATCTTCACTACTTGATGAGTCTTCCTCGGATTCGGATGAGGAGGACACTTCCTTCTTCTCCTTCTTCTTCTTCTCCTTCTTTCTTACAAAAGGAGTTATACCCTTCTCTTTGGATGAAGTGTTAGCTTGTTCATGTAATTAAAATTCACAAAATAGCTCATCTAACTTAACTAATGAAAGATCCCTAGAGATCTTATAGGCATCTACCATTGAAGCCCATAAGGTGGTTCTAGGGAAAGCTTGTAACACATACCTTACAAGGTCTCAGTTGTCGACCTTCTCACCTATAACATGTAGTCCGTTGACTACTTCCTTGAAATGCCCGTGCATTTGGCTCACGGTCTCGTTTGTCTTCATGGTGAAGCTTTGGAGTTGGCCAATCAAAAGATCTCTCTTGGCCCTTCTTGTTTCTTTGGATCCTTCGTTGAGTTCGATGAGCTTCTCCCAAAGCTCTTTTGCGGAGTTGAAGGGCCCGACTTTAGAGAGTTGCTCCTTGGATAGACCACATTGAAGTGTAGTCGTTGCTTTTGCATTTGCTTGTGCTTTCTTGGCCATCTCTCTTGTCCAATATTTTGTCAGTAGTGGTGCTCCGAATTCGTCGACCGGCTTCTCGAAACCATCTACAACACTAAACCAATTCTCAATATCATTCATTAAGTAATACTCCATCCTACCTTTCCAATATCCGAAGTCGTTGTCGTCGAAGAACGGAGGCCTCGCGCGTGCTATACCCCTCTTGAAAAGCCATCTTTGCTCCGGTTGATTGCTAGATCTTCCGATGCGATCCGGGCTCTGATACCACTTGTTGGTGATAGTTTGGAAGCTAGAGGGGGTGAATAGCACTTTTCATTTCTACAAGAGTGATTAGCGGAAGCAAACACAAATAATATATGTAGAAATAATAAGCAATGCTAACAAAATCCTTTACGTGGTTCGGAGATAACGCTCCTACTCCACGGCGATCCTTAAGGTGGATCAACCCAAGCAATTCCACTAAGAAGCTTTCCTTTACAACACAATTCCTCTTCTTTACAAAGAATGAAACTTAAGCTTAGAGAGAAGAGGAGGGGATTTAAGATCACTTAGAAAGCTAGAAAACTCATGGAGGCTTTGGAGAAGAATCAGACAATAAGAATTAACCCCAAAAACCCCCACCAGCCCTCTTTTTATAGAGAGAGAGCTGATTTTCCCGTTGGAGCACGATCAGTCGACTGATGCACAACATCAGTTGACTGTCGGTGCGATTAACGGCCTCTAAACAGCTGAATTCGCGAGATTTAGAGTAGTTTTGTCCAACGGCATTCTCATCAGTCGACTGATCCCTCCATCAGTCGACTGATGAAGTGATCAGTCGAGTGATCACAAGTCGTAGTCGAGTGGGACTCTATTCTGTGCCTATTTTTTCCTTGATCAGTCGACTGCCACTGTTGGTAGTCGACTGATAGTGTCATCAGTCGACTACCATTGCCAAGGCAGTCGACTGATAGTCAGGGTTTCACTTTGACTCAGTCGAGCACTTGACCAGTCGACTGATACATATCAAGTATGAGTATTTCATACTTGATTTCACCCCCTAGACCTAGACTCAACCTTCTAGCTCTTCCTTAAGCCTTGCGCTTCCAAGATCCCTCCGAGTCCGCGACTTGTTCATCCTTTGCGCTTTGCTTCCAAGAGCTTCCTTCGGTTTTGTCATGTCTTGGGTTTTCCTTTGCCAAGGCATGCTTGGACTTTACGCCGCCAAGACTACATGCTTGGACTTACATTGCCAAGACTTGCCTTTGGACTTCCTTTGCCAAGGTCCGTTTGGACTGTCACCAAGACAACATGTTTGGTCTTATGCCGCCAAACCTTTACTTTGGACTTCTCTTGCCAAGATCATACTTGGACTTTGCCTTTACCTGTCACTTAATCATGTTCACCATTAGATTACAATTTTTTGCCTAACTTAGATGATTATCCAAACATAAAAATATATAAATGCTTGGGGCATTGTTGCACCAACATTCACCATCTCATGGCTAGGGTTCTTGAGTCAGTGAAGAACAACATTGCGAAGCCGTGCGCTTGGTGCATCCCAGGGACCGTCGGACAAGCAGCATTGGAGTGAAGCCAAGGAAGTAGACTTCAGGGCGAGACGCGAAGTATGGTATTGTGAAGTCATGCGTTTGGTGCATCTGAGGGACGTGGTCGGACGAAGAGAACTTCGGTGAGGGACTTCAAGGGAGATGAGAGAATGAGTGAAGTGTAACGTAGATCATAGGTGAACTTGGTCGAATGGCTAAGTCAAGAGTCGGACGCTCAACCAAATGGGTTATGGTTTTACCCGATCGTCAGATGCTCAAATAAATGTTTGTTTGAGGTTTTACCCGACACCAATCGATTGATATAGATATCAGTTAACGTCTCTGGGTCGATGGCACTCAACTGGTGCTCGACCAGTGTTCGACCAAAACTTTTCTGGCCCAACAGTCGACTGCTAGGGTTTGGCAGTCGACTACTCGACCATCAGTCGACTGCCAAGGGACGACAGTAGACTGATCGAGGTGAAGTCGGGCACAGAAGGTTTTGGAGTCAACTGATCACTTCTGTCACTCGACTGATGGCTCCATCAGTCGACTGATGTGAAAGCTATTTGCTGGAAGCCAACGTGGATAAGGTCGTTGCGAGGCAACGATTGCACAAAGAACCGATCGATCGATGATGGTGCATCGATCATCGCTAGGTGCCCAACGGGAAGAATTGCCTCTTCCCTATAAGAAGAGGCCTTGGTCACTTTGGGAGGTTAATGCTTCATCTCTAAACATACTCCCAAGTGCCTAAATGATTTTTACTCCTCTTCCTTATGTTTATTTACATCTTATTGTAAGAGGGAGTAATTGTTGTAAGAAAGGTTTACCTCCACCTTGAAGGAAAGACTAGTGGACTTGGGTAGGAGTGATTCATTGAACGAATCATCCATGGATTAGCGACAAGGGTCGTGAACCACATTACATCGATGTGTCAACGTTTGCATTCTTTATTTCTTTGTATTGTCTTAATTGTTTTTGTTTTAGCATATTCCACTGTGCTAATTATTCTTGTAGACGATTAAGACACAAGCGATTTCCATCGTATACGAAAAGGGCTATTCACCCCCCTCTAGCCGGCCACCGATCCTTCAACAAGTGGTATCAGAGCGAGGAGCTTGTCGTGGACTCATTGCCAACACAAGCACGACAAGAGATGGTCGGCTCCAACATTAATCCGCTTAAGTTCGAAGGAGAATTCGCTTGGTGGAAAAAGCGAATGGAGGTATTTTTTGAAATCGACTTTGAAATTATGCTTATCATGGAAAACGGTTTCAAAGTACCTAGGGATGAAGAGGAGAGACTAATAGAAAAGTCAACATGGACAAAGAAGCAAAGAGAGGAGCACTTGGTGAATTCAAAAGGCAAGCACCACCTATTCAATGTGCTTCCTCAACAAGAGATCAACCGAATAGGAGAATGCACAACCACCAAGGAGATGTGGGAAAAATTGATAGAACTTCATGAAGGCACCTCCGAGGCAAAGCTTGCAAGAAGGGATCTCCTCCTCTCACAATTGAACAACATCAAGCTAGATAAGGGGGGAAGGTAATATCTCTTCATTCTCGATTTAAAGTGATAATTAACGGTTTGACAAGTGTAGGGGAGAAGCTTTCAAACTGCGATATGATCATGAAAGTCATAGACACCTTCCCCCGATGTTCAAAATGGAGTTCCATGGTAGATTCATTCTACATCTCCAAGAATCTAGAGGTAAGTACTATAGAAGAATTCTTTTCAACTATGAAACTTCATGAGACTAGGCTTGAAGGCTTAATTGAAGAACCAAGCATAAAGCCAAGGGGAGTAGCGTTAGTGGCGGAAAAAGGAAAGAAGAAGAAGAAGGAGACTCCACCCTCTTCCTCCGATGAAGAATCTTCTTCCTCCATGGATAGCAATGAAGAAGCCTATATGGTAAGGAAGGTAAGGCGTGCTTTAAAGAATTTTAAGTTTAATAAATCTCATGATAGGGGAAGAAGGCCAAGGAGAAAGGTCATTTGTTATAATTGCCAAGGAGAGGGGCATATGAGGGATGAGTGTCCCTTATTGAACAAAAGCAAAGAAGAAGAGAAGAAAAAGGATAGCAAGAAGAAGGGCAAAAATAAAGAAGAGAAGCCCAAAGAAAAGAAGAAGTCAAAGCCCCACAACCTTAAAGCGATGACGTGGGATGATCCATCATCCTCATCGGAGGAAAAACAAGCCTTCACAACCCTTGCACTAATGGGGATAGATGACTTGGAGTCCACCTCCTCCAAAAGAGAAAATGCAAGCACTAGTGAGGAGGAGAGCTCGAGGGAAGTGGGAGCATCCTCATCCTCATCATCGGAAATGGATTGGGTAAGTAAGATAACGAAATTACCCTCCCAAGATGTTATTTCTATGATTACTAGCCTAACTAGGGATTTATTTAAGGCTAAGAAGAAAAACAAATGCATGCTTGATCAAATTTAAAAACTAGAAGAAAAATTGAAAATTGCATGCTCACATGTTAATGAGAATTCTTCTAGTGTTAATGATGCATGCTTAGAAGAAAATAGGATTTTGAAGGAAAAGGTAGATTTTCTAACTAAGGCCTTAGAAAATTTACAAATTGAAACCAACACCCTAAATATGATCATTGGGAGACAAAGAGCAAGCTTTAACAAGAAAGGCCTAGGATATAAGGGATCCAAGAATGAGAAGGCCTACCATTGTTTGATTGCTAGAGGACAAGCCAAAACTACAATGGTAGCGAGGAAATGGATCCCAAAGGAACACTTAGTGAACCCTATTGGAAAGAATCTATATTGGGTTCCTAAGTCCATCCTTAAGGGTTAGGAGAACCTAGGATAGTCAACCATAATTGGACTTTACTTATATCATGTTAAATGGTTGACTTAGGATGATCTGGGCGATAATTATTAACTTAGTGTTGGGTGATGATAATGTGTAACCCATGACTTGAATGTTTAAATCATGATGTATGCTTGATTTTATACTTGATAAATAATCATGATTTTGTTGGTGCAATCGGCCCAGGTCACGATTGACCAGGACTCGAGTTTGACTCGAGTGATGTTTTGATGTTTGACAAAGTAGTTTGACAAAGTGTTTGACATTGATGTTTAACATTGATGTCGGTTAATATGTTTTGGAGAGATTGTTTATACAATCGACCCAGGTTATAATTGACCAGACTCGAGTTTGACTCGAGGGAGACTTTGATGGTTGACTAGGGTTGACCATGTGTTTATGGGAAAGTCCAAGCATGGGTCTTGGCAAGGTAAAGTCCAAGTCATGGGTACTTGGCATGGAAAGTCCAAGTCATGGGTACTTGGCATTTGGGAAAGTCCAAGTCTTGAGTACTTGGCATGAGAAGTCCAAGCATGGGTCTTGGCAAATGGAAAGTCCAAGCATGGGTCTTGGCATGGAAAGTCCAACATGGGTTGGCAAGGGAAGTCCAAGGGGTTTGATATTGGCGGCGTAAAGTCCAAGCGGAGTCTTGGCAGCGTAAGTCCAATGTGCCTTGGCGGTGTAGACACCGTTATCATGACATAGCTGATAGAAGCACCTGGAAGCTAGCACGATGGATGAACAAGTCATGGATCACTTGGAGGGATCCGAGAGGCATGAGGCTGATGGAGGTGGCTAGAAGGCTTAGGTCTAGGCTAAGGGTGGTCTAGCAAATATGGGGGCACCATACTTGGGTTAAAACCTCATTTTTGAGGTTGTCAGTCGACTGGCATTATGGCCGGTTCATTCGCCGTTAGTCGACAGGTTATTTGCGCGGCGAAGCACGCGCAATCGAGTCAGTCGGGCCGATCATTGCCAGTGAAGTTCGAAAGCCTGAGCGCTCCGTGGCCGTGGCGATCGACTACGGCGTTAGCGATCGGCCCAATGTTGGCGATCGCGCCTAGAGTCCCGTTGGAACTTGTCCAACGTGGAAGGAGCCGTTGTCTCACATCTACAGTGTTGGCAGTCGACTGGTGATTTATGGCAGTCGACTGCCAGGCAGAAATCCAGCCCGACGCGAGATAAAAGGGAGATGTTCATGGAGATTGCGGTATCAGATTTTTGGGAGATTTGGTGAGGCGATTTGAAGGCGATTTGCAAGTGCATTTCAGGATCCTTCAAGCTCATCCAAGCAACCAACAAGCAAGCGCTCAAAATCCTAGTTTGTAAAGTGTTCTTTACATTTCCTTTGTATTTGCTTGTATTTATTTCGTTTATTGTTGTAAACGTTTGTACGAGGTTTCTCTGCCTCCGACTTGTGGTCGAGAAGGAGTTTATTGATTAGTGATTGCATTGGCGTTGCTAGAGCTCGTTAGAGCTCGATCCGTGGAGTAGGAACCGTGTGGTTCCGAACCACGTTATATCTTTGTGTTCGTGATTGTTGTATTTTGTTATTGCTTTCATTTCTATATTCCGCTGCGCATAACGAGTTTTGTAGACACGATCACGATCGAATTCCATCTTCATACGGTCATCTACGCTATTCACCCCCCCTCTAGCGGCGTCAAATTCCCAACAAGTGGTATCAGAGCCCGGGGCTCTTCAACGGATTAACAACCGGGAGCAAGACGCTAGAGGGTAAAGATGGAAGTTCAAGATCAATTAGGTTGGGACATCAATACACCGGTGCCCTACACCCTATACGGACGAGAAGGATTCAATTCTTAGAAGGGAAGAATTTAGGATTTTATTATGATGAGAGACTTTGAGGAATGGTCCATTTTGATGGATGGATTTGAATATCCAAGAGGACCAAGAGGTGGATTCCTCAAAAAGAAGAGGTGGACCGAAGAGCAAGTTCAAGCATCCGAGAAAAATGATAAGGTGATAAAATTTTTAATTGATTTAATACCTAACAATATCTTGTGTATGTTAGGTAATTATGTAGATGCTAAAGAGTTATGGAGCCAAGTGGCAAAGCTCCATGAAAACTCATCATCGGTCCAAGAAGAAGAAGAAAATGTAGAATGCTCATCGGTCCAATCGGAAGAGGTCGAAGAAGCAAGCTCCTCCTCACAAGCAAGTGAGGATTCGGAAGTTGAAGAAGAGTCAACATCCGGGTCAAGAGGAGAGTGTGAAGAATTGGAGGTTGAGAGGCCATCAATCTCCAAGGAGGAGGTAGAAGTGGAAGAAGTATCCACCTCAAGGATTGAGGGGGAGGAGAGAACCTCCATACCGGAACATCAAGAAGAAGCTTCGACATCCGGTCAAGATGGAGAAGCCCAAAGTCCAATTCCGGTCTCCACCACCGAACTAGGTAACTCAAGCATTTTGGTTTTAAATAAAAAACATATAATTTGCTTTGAGTGTAGGGAAACCGGGCACTATAAGAGCAAGTGCCCAAAGAAGATTAGGAAAGCTCCACCGGCTCCAAAAGTTAAAGATGTCGGTCCCTCAATACAAAGGAGCAAGGAGCAAGTGATTTGCTTCAAATGCCGGCAACCGGGACATTACCGGAGTCAATGCCTAAGAGGGAAGAAGAAGGGGCAAGAAGGAGCTACACAAGTAGGGGGAGCTAAGGCTAACCCTAAGGTATATTTTAATAATGCTCTTTCTAATTCTTATAGTCAAAAGCATGCTAGAAATAATTTTAGCAATCTTGCTATTTATCAAAAAGAGCATGCTAGAAATAGAGAATATTGCTTAGGAGCTAAAAATATTCACTTAGATAATAGGAAGAAATTTGGGACTAATGTCCCCAAAAATAATTCATCTAAGGATAAACCTAGGTCAAATAACACTAGACCAATTTTGCCTAGGGAGACCATTAGAAAGGTGCAAGAGCACCTAGGTTTCAATCCTAAGTGGACTAGGCATATGCCTAGAAAGTCCAATGCCCAAGACTTAAATCAAAATTCTAAAATTGGGCAACTAGAAGAGGAAAATCAAGTCTTGAGGTCAAGGCTTGAAAAACTTGAAAAGACCCTTAAGGTTATGCAAAATCAAATGCAAGGGTCAATTAGTCAAACTTCTAGGTCCAAAAGTCAAAGTCAACCCCTAGGACCTAAGAGTCAAAAGTCAACCAAAGGCAAGCAAGGTTTGGGTCACAAACCTAAGCCTAAGGTGGCTTACCATAGTGTTCCATTTGACTATGGGACACAAACTAGGTCTAGGAAGACCAAGGTCAATAGGGAAGTCATCCCTAGAGTTGACCAAAGGGTATGCCTAGTGGCTAGGGTTTCTAGGAAACCTAGGGTGGCCACTAAGAAGGTTGCAAGGGGAGTTACCCCTAGAGTCAACCTAGGTAAGACTAAAATGACCAAGGCTAACAAGCCTAGGAGGGTCATTAGGAAGGTATCTAGGGAGGTTATCCCTAAGGAATACCTAATTAATCCTAGGAGCTCAAATCGGTTTTGGATTCCTAAGAGCGTGATTGATTCACGCTAGATGGGTTTAGGATGTGCCAACCTTGAGTGGATGGGTAGTTAACTCAACCATGATAAAGGTGGAATTTTAGGTTATTTTCAAGGTTATGGATACCTTGGAAATAGGGTTGAATTATAATCCTAAAAGATTTTAGGATGTGCCAATGTTAGTTATGAAGTTTGATAAAATGATCAAATTGGCACAATTAGGGTTTAGAGTGTTAGTGTGCTATTTTGAGCTTTTGGCACACTAGGGAGATTAATGATAATATAGCAAAATATAATTAATTATATGAAATGGCAATTAATATTAAAATTTAGGTATTACTATACCTATATATTTTATATGTCATGCTTTATTTGCCATATAACATGTCATGACATCATGCTTAGTTTTAATCATATAAAATGTCATGATCATGTTTAGGGTTTAGGTTAAATGTCATGTGTTTTTAGATTTCATCTTATGCCATGACATCATGATTATGAGCATATGCTTATTTATATCATCATTAATGCCATAATCACTCATGCATTTAAGATAATTTGATTGAAATTGATTTAAGGACAATGACATGACTTGGAGTCCCATTTATAAGGGAATCAAGTAGGGTTGCCTTAGAGAATGCATGAAACCCTAGATTAGGATGAACAAAACCCACATCTCACATCCAATTGACATGTATGTGTATTTATACACCTTAGATACATGTGAGATGCTAGGATATGAGTTGAGTTCAAGGTGCATAGTTTTTGCATCTAGATGAACTAAAACTCATCTTGTTTCAATAGGTGGATCATTGGGAAAGCTTGTGTACAAGTCATGTACTTAGAGCCCAAGGAATATGATACAAAATAAGGTTTTGAAATCATTTTAAAATCAATTTAGAAAACCTTGGTGAAGTCTATCTTTTGATAGCAATCACCATTGATGAAGTTGATACAAAATAGGGCCAAAACATTGAAAATTTCAATGGTTTTGAGTTTTGTATCAAACTCACTATTTTATGGGTAAAATATTTTTTAAACATTTTTCACCCATTGTTTTGGTCATAAGTATTATACGTATCAAATTTCGTGATTTTTCGATATACGTATAATTAGTTATGATTTTCTGAAATTGATTTGATAGTGAATTTGGAAAATTCATCGATCGATCGCCATTGGTGGCGGTCGATCGATGTATGTGCAATCGATCGATTCTTGTCGAGTCGCAGTCTGATTTCGGGTTAACAAGGTTGTTTAGCCCATTTTCAGCCATGGTAAAGGTCCCTAACCACTCCTAACCCTAGGATATGATTTGGGAAGCATTATGAAGGGTGAAAATTCATTGGATATGGATTTGGAGAGGTGTTAGGTCAAAGTATCAATTTGAGGTGGTGGAAAGTTCAATGTTGAATTTCCAACCTTAATTTTGATGGTTTAGAGTTCCTATTGGCTTAGGGACTCCCCAAGGACATTGTTGGTGCAATGGTAAAGGGGGAGCAAGCCTTTAGGGGAAGGTATCCATCTTGGGATGATGGATATAGTTTTTTTTTTGAAGGGGAGAATGTTATCAATTTGGGAAATTGATGGATTTTTAGAAACCCAATTTGGAAATTGGGAGAGTGTTTAGGATTGCCTCTCTTGAGTGATATGTGAATTATCACTAGGAAGATGGTAGGCATCCTAAGTATTTTTGGACCAAGGGGAAGATTGTAAGATCTCATTGGGACATGAGACTTTGACCTCCTTGGGGAGAGATAACCTTTTTGATGTATGTCAAAAAGGGGGAGAATGTTTGGGAGAGAACATTTGGAGAGTGTTTACCAATTTGGGATAATTGGTAAGGGATTTGAGTTAGTGTTCTAACTCATGATTTGATTGGTTTTTGTCAAACATCAAAAAGGGGGAGATTGTTGCTGCAATCGGCCCAGGTCACGATTGACCAGGACTCGAGTTTGACTCGAGTGATGTTTTGATGTTTGACAAAGTAGTTTGACAAAGTGTTTGACATTGATGTTTAACACTGATGTCGGTTAATATGTTTTGGAGAGATTGTTTATACAATCGACCCAGGTTATAATTGACCAGACTCGAGTTTGACTCGAGGGAGACTTTGATGGTTGACTAGGGTTGACCATGTGTTTATGGGAAAGTCCAAGCATGGGTCTTGGCAAGGTAAAGTCCAAGTCATGGGTACTTGGCATGGAAAGTCCAAGTCATGGGTACTTGGCATTTGGGAAAGTCCAAGTCTTGAGTACTTGGCATGAGAAGTCCAAGCATGGGTCTTGGCAAATGAGAAGTCCAAGCATGGGTCTTGGCAAATGGAAAGTCCAAGCATGGGTCTTGGCATGGAAAGTCCAACATGGGTTGGCAAGGGAAGTCCAAGGGGTTTGATATTGGCGGCGTAAAGTCCAAGCGGAGTCTTGGCAGCATAAGTCCAATGTGCCTTGGCGGTGTAGACACCGTTAGCATGATATAGCCGATGGAAGAACCTGGAAGCTAGCGCGATGGATGAACAAGTCATGGATGACTTGGAGGGATCCGAGAGGCATGAGGCTGATGGAGGTGGCTAGAAGGCTTAGGTCTAGGCTAAGGGTAGTCTAGCAAATATGGGGGCACCATACTTGGGTTAAAACCTCATTTTTGAGGTTGTCAGTCGACTGGCATTATGGCCGGTTCGACTGCCGTTAGTCGACTTGGGTTCGATTTGCCACCTTGGGGTCGAAAGGCGATCGCTAAGGGCCGCCAATGATCGTGATCGTTCGAGTGAAGTTCGAGCCTGAAGCGCTAGACCGCCAGCGGTCGACTACGGGCGTTAGCGATCGGCCGACAATGTTGGCGATCGGCCTAGAGTCCCGTTGGAACTTGTCCAACGTGGAAGGAGTCGTTGTCTCACATCTACAGTGTTGGCAATCGACTGGTGATTTATGGCGATCGCGCGCGGAAATCCAAACGACGCGAAATAAAAGGGAGTTATTCATGGAGATTGCGGTATCAGATTTTTGGGAGCTTTGGTGAGGCGATTTGAAGGCGATTTGCAGGTGCATTTCAGGGTCCTTCAAGCTCATCCAAGCAACCAACAAGCAAGCGCTCAAAACCCTAGTTTTTAAAGTGTTCTTTACATTTCCTTTGTATTTGCTTGTATATATTTCATTTATTGTTGTAAATGTTTGTACGAGGTTTCTCCGCCTCCGACTTGTGGTCGAGAAGGAGTTTATTGATTAGTGATTGCATTGGCGTCGCTAGAGCTCGTTAGAGCTCGATCCGTGGAGTAGGAACCGTGTGGTTCCGAACCACGTTATATCTTTGTGTTCGTGATTGTTGTATTTCGTTATTGCTTTCATTTCTATATTCTGATGCGCATAACGAGTTTTGTAGACACGATCACGATCGAATTCCATCTTCGTACGGTCATCTACGCTATTCACCCCCGCCTCTAGCGGCGTCAAATTCCTAACAGATTTATGATTTGGATGGTAATGTTTGATGTATGGTCATAATATATGACTCTTGATCATGATAGGTTTTTAGGATGATACTTAACGTTTGATAGAATTGCATGAAATTTTGGTTAAGTATAAATACCTCTAGGCACATCTCACACTCACTATAGACTAACTTGATTGAAAACATAGAATGGGTGAGATGTTAGGATGATACAAATGACTCACTTATGATTATAACATTTTGATGAGTCAATATAGGTATCATGATAGCAATAATAGACCAATCATGGGGAAAGCATATGTTTAATTCATAGACATATTGCCAAAAGATCATGGTTGGATATTTCAAATATTTGAAAATCAATTTATGTTTGATAATCTGTGAGTTCATGCTTTGAAAAGTTTCTAAGACAAAACTAGCTTTCAACTTGATACAAAATTGAAGGTTTTTATAACTTTTGAGTTTTTGCCAAATGTTTGAAAATTAAATTAATTTTCATGGAAACTTATTTTTCGTTGATCAAGAAATATGTTCTCAAAATTTCTCAATTTTTCGAATTTTTTATAATTTCTGGTGCATTTCTGAATTTCGTTTGAAAAATCAAAAATTCTATTTTCACTTGTATCATTCTTCACGCTCTGATTCGGTCGATCAATGATAATCTTGTCCTTGTTTAATCAGGTTTTGAGTTTGAGTTTGGTATTTTTCGTTCCCTAGACTTGATGTCATGCTTGTATAGCATATGTTAATGTTTTTTATGGTGTCAAAGGGGAAGAAATATGTGTGTTTAAGTGAATCATGCTAGGGGGAGAGATTTAGCATGTGTTAAGGGGAAGTTTGCATGTATTAAGGGGGAGATTTGATTTCGATGTTTGAATTACATGCTTATCTTCCTTGTGTATTTGTTAATGTTTTACCTAACTTAAATAGATTGTCACACATCAAAAAGGGGGAGATTGTTAGGGCAATCAACCCATGTATGATGTGGTTTTGATGTGTATGGCAAAGGGTTTAAGTTAGGTTGATATGTTGTTTTGATATGCGTGTTAAAGTCATGGAGGACTTAGTAATTCACACATGGGATTGGCTTGATGTTAGCATTGGTGAGTTCACCATCTCATGGCTCGGGTTCTTGAGTCGGTGAAGGACGACATTGCGAAGTCATGCGCTTGGTGCATCCGAGGGACCGACGGACGAGCAACATTGGAGTGAAGCCAAGGAAGTAGACTTCAAGGCAAGATGCGAAGGATGGCATTGTGAAGCCGTGCGCTTGGTGCATCCGAGGGATGTGGCCGGACGAAGAGAACTTCGGCGAGGGACTTCAAGGGAGATGAGAGAATGAGCGAAGTGTAACGTAGCTCATAGGTGAACTTGGCCGAATGGCTAAGTCAAGAGTCGGACGCTCAACCAAGTGGGTTGAGATTTTATCCGACCGTCGGATGCTCAAACAAATGTTTGTTTGAGGTTTTTCCCGACACCAATCGACTGATATAGATATCAGTCGACTTCTCTAGGTTGATGGCACTTGACTGGTGCTCAACCGGTGTTCGACCAAAGATTTTATGGCTCAACAGTCGATTGCTAGGGTTTGGCAGTCGACTGCTCGACCATCAGTCGACTGCCAAGGGACGACAGTCGACTGATCGAGGTGAAGTCGAGCACAGAAGGTTTTGGAGTTGACTGATCACTTAAGTCACTCGACTGATGGCGATGATCAGTCAACTGATGTGGGAGCCATTGGCTGGAAGCCAACATGGATAAGGTCGTTGCGAGGCAATGGCTACAGCAACAGTCGACTGATGTCTGCATCAGTCGACTGCTAGGTGTCCAACGGGAAGAATGACCTCTTCCCTATAAGAAGAAGCCTTGGGTCACTTTGGGAGGTTAATGCTTCATCTCTAAACATACTCCCAAGTGCCTAAATGATTTTTACTCCTCTTCCTTGTGTTTATTTACATCTTATTGTAAGAGGAAGTAATTGTTGTAAGAAAGGTTTACCTCCACCTTGAAGGAGAGACTAGTGGATTTGGGTAGGAGTGATTCGTCGAATGAATCATCTGTGGATTAGAGGCAAGGGCCGTGAACCACGTTACATCGACGTGTTAGCATTTGCATTCTTTATTTCTTTGTATTTTCTTAATTGTTTTTACTTTAGCATATTCCACTGTGCTAATTATTCTCATAGATGATTAATACGCAAGCGTTTTCCATCGTATACGAAAAGGGCTAATCACCCCTCTCTAGCCAACCACCGATCCTTCAACATATTTGACCTAGAATGTTAGTATGTCGGTGTTGTTGATTACAAAGTCAATATTTACTCTACCATATTGTAGGTGTTGTATTATGATACTTATACTCAGGTTGTATCAGTTATATTGTTGTCGATCTTTAGGTATGTTAGTACCTTATATTGTTATTGTTGATCAGTTTAGTATACCGTTATTATATCATTCTGGTGTATACATGTTATACCGTTAGACAGTATATTGTTGACTCGCATGTGATATATATAAATTATGCATGCACTTTTATTCTTATTACCGCTGAGTTTTTATACTCACCACCACAGACCCTGGGTTTTCTGGTCGCCCAAGTAACAGGTAGCCGACTCTGTGATGGGCTTGGAGCATCGCTGGTTGGCAACATCTCATATCACTTCTGAGGGTCCTAGCTTGGTTTTATATTTTCGTTGTTTTCGGATGTTTCTTATATCGATCCGAATTTATATGGTAGATGTGTATTAGACATTGTTGATGTACACACTTGTGGATTCGGGTTTTGCCGATGTTTACTTTATGTTTTGGTGTCAATCATACCGGTATACACTGTGTGTAGTTTGTTATGTCGTTGTGATAGTTTCCGTTGTGCTTTGTTATATTTACATTTGTATATGTTATTATGGTTGTGGTCGAAAGGCTTGTATAAATAGGATATGTTGCCACGTGCAGGGGAGATGTTGTTCGTTTGTTTTTTGGCTCGGCATACTCTCGAGGTGTGACAGGAGGAGCTACAAATGTAGGGTGAGCTTCTAAAGAAAATCCTAAGGTATCATTTATTAATGCACCTTCAAATTTTAATATAAAAAAACATGCTAAGAATAATTTTAATGCTCTTGTTTTTGTTCATAATGATAAAAGGCATGCTAGCAAAAAGTACTTTTGTTTTGGTGCTAAAAGTTTTGAATTTAGGTCTAAGGATAAATTTAGACAAATTACCTCAATACCTAGCTCATCTAAGGATAATAATCTAAGCAATAATTCCAAGAATTATAGACACATGCCTAGGAAGAAGAATATCTCAAGAAATAATGAAAATTCAAAATTTGATATATTAGAAAAGGAAAATCAAGATTTGAAGTCAAGGCTTGAAAAATTAAAAAAGCCCCTTCAAATTATGAAAAATTCAATTAAAGGATCTAAGAGTCAAAATTTAGGGTCTAGGAGGCAAGCATTGCTTAAGGACAAGAAAGGTTTAAGTCATAAGCCTAAGTCCAAGGTAAATAAGCCTATCTATCATAATATTCCATTTAATTATGGAACTACTCCTGAGTCTAGGAAAGTTAAGATTACTAGGGAAGTCATCCCTAAGGCTAGTCTTGATAAGTGTCAAGTGACTAAGGCTTCGAAGAAGTCTAGGAAAGTCACTGACAAGGTTATAAAGGGAGTTACCCCTAGAATTGACCTTGACAAAATCCAAATGACCAAGGCTTCAAAGCCTAGGAGGATCATAAGGAAGGTATCTAGGGAGGTCATCCCTAGTGAATACCTAGTTAACCCAAGGAGCTCAAATAGGTTTTAGATTTCTAGGAGCGTGATTCTCTCATGCTAGATAGGTTAGGGTGTGTCAACTTGAATTGGTAAGGTAATTAACCTAACTATAGCAAAGTTGGCACCTTAGGTCATTTTTAAGGTTATAAGATACCTTGGAAATGAGATAAGAATTGTGATCCTAAGGAATTTAGGATGTGTCAATAGAATTGAAGAAGTTTGAAAAACTGATCAAAATTGACACAATTGGGGTAGAGGTATGATGTGCCAAATGTTGGGATGTATACTGAAAAGTCTATCTTTTATATGAACATCTTTATTTTGAAATAAGAATCACATGATCATTGTTTGCATATTTGTGATTATGCATATTGTCTAATACATTATATTGTAGATAACATGGTGTGTGGTGTCACACAGGAGATCATGTTATCGGCTCCTTGTAAAGTATAAGTAAAGGCTCACAACCGAGACGGCTTTGGACAAACCATTGGTCTGGTTGTAATGTGATTTGGTATTAGTTTGTCTTGACCATAGAATCACACTAATGCACTTTGTGTGTATTGAGCAGGACCGACTTAGAGGTGATTCGATTTATTCCTGACTACATAATTGAATCGGACCTCAGATATTATATTGTACATGCTCTTAATCCCGATGTAATAACGGACACATATACTTAGTATTTATTTCTTTGATTTACCGATGGACGAGATTTATAGATTAAATTGATAGACTCGGTAAGTTGGGAAATCATATTATTTATATGGTGTGCCATTGATTATAGGAGAAAACCGTGTCCTATATATTAGGATGATGATGTCCCCTTGAGGAGCTCATAAGGATCAACATGCAAACCCTGCAGGTGGACTTGGTCCGGCATGATGATAAGGTTGAGTGGTACTACTCATGGAGTTAGATGTTGATTAATTAATTGTCAGTAAATTAATTAATTGACGGACATTCGAGATCTTAAACACGGAGAGATATTTATACAATTAATATATGGAGCTCATATTAATTTATGGGGGTTGGCGAGGTATATCAATGATAATCCTCTAGTGGAATGGATTATCATTAATGGATCGGACTTTATGTGGGCTTGATCCATTGGGTGGCCAAGATCCAACTCTTCCTCATGGTCTCTATTGTAGCCTATTAAAACCTCATGAAGCTTAGATCCAATGGATGAAAACAAAACTCTAAATCAAATGGTAGAGATTAAATCTCTAGATCCGACGGTTGAGATTAAATCTCTAGATCCGACGGTTGAGATTAAATCTCTAGATACGACGGTTAAGATTAAATCCCTAGAACCAATGGTGGAGATTAAAACAAGGCTTATCCCTAACTGTATAAAAGGAGATGATTAGGGTTGGCGTGGAGGATAAGAATCAAGGGAGGAGCTAGGGTTTTGGGTGGCAAGGAGCAAGGGTGTTGGGCGGCCTTAATTAAGGAAAGACTTGTCTTTTCTTTTCTTCTTCTTGTTGGTCGGCGCCCAAACTGTTGGTGCAGGGGCACCTAAGTCAAACCTGTATTTTGATTATGGCAAAAGACGCAAAGTCAAGGATATATCATTATCTCACGAGCTGAATTGAGTGTGCAGAAAAGTGCTAAAGCTGGAGCTGAAGGCTAGCGACACCCGGAGGGAGCCGCGGTGGTCGGATGACACTCGAGTGATTTCGGAGGAAGCCGAAAGAATCTAGTGGAAGGCCAGAAGCGAAAGAAACACAGTAAGTATCGAGGTAAAGCTCGTGTGTGTGAGAGTAAGAGAGATCACATTCTCCTTACGGGGATGATCTTAAGCGTAGATCCGACCAAAGACATCCTATAGATAGTCTAGGTCGAGATCAGATGGTCGGAGGCCGTCGAAATAATGTTTTTGTTAAGCTAACTTTTCCCTACAGCTAGCATCAGTTGGATCAGACTGAGGACTCATTGCCGTCAATCGACCGATCACTATGGGCGACCTGGATCGATGATGACCATCAGTCGACTGATGGTCAAGGATCAGCCTCGAGAAGTCAAGCTCTATCACCATTTTTCAAGGAGGTTTTGTGCCCAATTCCTATTGGTTGAAGACCCATTCGATGAGGGGCTTAAAGGCTATAAAAGGAGGGCTTGTCCTAGGGTTTTTCATCAATTAAAAAGCTTCCAAGTGCTTCCGGTATGCTACGAGTCTCCGACATTCCTACGACGAAGCTCTGTAGGCATGACGACTAGGGTTTCATCTTTTTCATCTATGAGTCATCGGTATAATCTTAGTTTAATTCCATTTTGTACTTCTTTTTATTTTGGTTTTATCATAACGAGAATAGGGGGAGTGTCCCTCTATCTCGAGTCTCTTTCGTGATTTTTGTATCCGATTAACTCCTACCTCCAACGAGGATGAGCTCATTAGTGATTTGCTCTCCGTGCGCGATCAAGGATCACTAGGGCCTTGGAGTAGTAGCCGAAGGCTACGAACCAAGTAAAAAATCTACTTGTCTCTTTTATTTTTTATTTATCTTTCTGCTGTGTATAAGTGTTTTGAATTCATACGAAAAAGTTTTATCGCTATTCACCCCCCCTCTAGCGATCCGCTTCGATCCAACACAAACAAGCCTTGTCCTCTCCTTGTCCGGCGTTCAAGCCCTCCTTCTCCTCTCCTTGGCTAGTGGAAACAATGCTTAGGGTCTTCCCTTGGAGCTCTTAGCTAGCATCCATCTTATTCATCCAATCCTTCTTGGCCGCCGGCAAGCACCAAGCTTGGAGCTTGGTGGTTGGTTGAAAGAAGGAGAAGTGTTTTGTTTCTTATTCTTCCTCTTGTTCAGAGCGAGAAAGGAAAGAAGATTGCTGATCTAAGAGCTTCGACTTTTGGTAGATCGTCGACCACACGACATCCAAAAGGAGGAAGGACATACAGTAGAAGATCGAGAGGTATATCGATTGTCTATTTTCTTTTGTAACATGTCTATAATTGTTTTCAATTATGTATGCATGTTGTATTTTGTTTTATGGTTAAATATACTTGGACCCCGAATATAAACACAAAAGCCAGCGATCCGTACATCATCTATTCCGCAACTAATCAAAGAATAGAGGTTGGCTGCTTGAACAACAAGTTTGTTCAAGTGGCTACTCTAATTGAAAAACACGACGATAAAATGGGAGCTTGGGTAATCCCTCATGTCAAGGATAAATTTTTTTTATCCGGGGACGTAGAAGGGATTGCCATGAACAAGTGACCGAGTTGAAGTGGGAAGCAAAGTTTCCTACCTTCAACAATCTCCCACTTATACTAAAAGACTATGTTGTCCTGAAACTGCCATACATCTTATCCCTATTCCCTCCACATGCCTATCAAAAGCTCTCGCCGGAAGGGCCTTAGTGAAAGGATCTGCCAGGTTATCCTCTGATGCAATCTTGGCCACAACAACTTCTCCTCTCTTTACGATTTCTCGTATCAGGTGGTACTTGCACTCTATGTGTTTACTTGCCTAATGGGCTCGTGGTTCCTTCGAGTTTGCAACTGCACCACTATTATCATAATAAATTATGATAGTTCTAGCCAAACCAGGAATCACATCCAAGTCCATCAGGAAGTTCCTGAGCCACACAGCTTCTTTGGCCGCCTCAGAGGCCGCCACATACTCATCTTCCATGGTAGAGTCCGTCACACATTTCTGCTTGACACTCCTCCATACAATGGCTCCACCTCCCAAAGTAAACACAAAACCTGAGGTAGACTTACTGTTATCCCTATCTGATTGGAAGTCAGAATATGTATAACCCACAGGGAGTAATTGGTCTGCCTGGTAAACTAGCATATAATTCCTAGTCCTTCTTAGGTACTTCAATATATGTTTTACCGCAGTCCAGTGTCCCTGTCCTGGATTACTCTGATATATGGTAACCATGCCCACGGCAAAGCAGATATCTGGTATCATACATAGCATCGCATACATGAGGCTTCCTACTGACGAAGAATAAGGAACCGCCTTCATCTCCTCTATCTCCTCAGATGTTTTAGGACACATCTCCTTAGATAAAGGAACTCCATGCCTGAAAGGTAGAAAACCTTTCTTGGAGTTTTGCATGCTAAAACGATCCATAATTGTGTGTACGTATGAAGCTTGAGATAAGCACAACATCCTTTTCTTGCGATCCCTTATAACCTTGATCCCAAGGATGTGTCCCACTTCTCCCACGTCCTTCATATCAAACTGTTTAGACAACCATACCCTTACGTCTGATAACACCTTGACATTGTTGCCAATTAACAAAATGTCATCTACGTATAGTACAAGAAATACCACTATGTTTCCGTCACATCTCTTGTATACACAAGACTCATCCGAACTTTGAATAAATCCATAAGACTGGATTACCTCATCAAAGCGGATGTTCCAAGACCTCGAAGCTTGCTTCAATCCATAAATGGACCGATTAAGCTTATATGCAAGATGCTCTTTGCCCTTTGCAATGAATCCCTCTGGTTGCTTCATATAGATGTTTTCCTCAAGACTTCCATTAAGGAAAGTTGTCTTGACATCCATCTGTCATACCTCATAATCCATATGAGCAGCAATACATAAGAGAATCCGGATAGACTTAAGCATGGCTACCGGCGAAAATATCTCCTCATAATCGATACCCTCTTTCTGAGCATACCCCTTCGCAACAAGCCTTGCTTTGAAGGTCTCAACCTTCCCGTCTATTCCTCTCTTTCTTTTGTAGATCCACTTGCATCCAATGGTTTTTACACCATCGGGTGGTTCTACTAGCTCCCAGAAATGATTTGAATCCATAGATTCAATCTCAGTATTCATTGCACTTTGCCAAGATACCGCATCTTTATCTTGTATTATCTCGTCATATGTCCAGGGATCAGTTCATGTTCTCCAGGGACTAAATCAGAAGATTCTCCCAAGAACATGAATCTATCGGGCTGTCTAACAACCCTCCCACTATGACGAGGTATCACCTGTGTATCCTCTATGACATGCGGTGCAGTGACTTGTGGTATATCCTCTTGTACCGGTGGTACTGAAGAAGTGACTTCGCCTTTCAATTCCTCCGGAAACAATCTTACTCATGGGCTTGTGGTTCATATCATAGTCTTCCTCTATAAATATGGCATTCGTGCTAACGATCACCCTCTGATCTCTAGGACTATAAAATAAGCCACCTTTCGTTCCTCTAGGATTGCCAACGAACATGCGTACTTCTGTAGAAGGTTCCAACTTACCAGCATCTGCCTTCAGCACATGTGCTGGACTCCCCCAAATCCGAATATGTCTTAGACTAGGCTTTCGCCCAGTCCACAATTTTGTGGGAGTAGAAGGAACTGATTTATATGGGACCAAGTTCAGAATATACATTGTCGTATCTAGAGCATATCCCCAGAACGAATCTGGCAACTCAGAATAACTCATCATTGATCTAACCATCTCCATAAGAGTCATATTCCTTCGCTTTGCTACACCATTCTACTGGGGTGTCAAAGTGCGATAATTGGGATTGAATCGACCTCGATAAGTAATTCCTAAACTCTATCAAGAGGTACTCACCACCACGATCAGATCGTAGTGTCTTGATACTTTTACCTTGATGTTTCTCCGCACCATCCTTGAATTCTTTGAACTTGTCATAGCATTCAGACTTGCGGCGCATCAAGTAAATATATCCATATCTCGAATAGTCGTCTATTAAAGAGACGAAATACTCAAAATCACCTCTAGCCTGGATAGACATAGGGCCACACAAATCAGAATGAACTAATTCTAATACATCTTTGACTCTATACCTCTTGGCCTTAAAAGGCCTCTTGGTCATTTTACCCTCCAAGCAAGAATAGCAGGTTGGGAAATCTTTCAGCACTAATGAACCCAGAGGTCCATCAGCAATCAACCTTTGAATTCTGCTTAGGTTAATATAACCAAGTCATAGATGCCAAAGATATGTTTGGTTCATCTTCGAAGGTTCTTTTCTCTTATTGGAATTAGAAAATAAGTTATTAACTTTAATTTGCATCGTGAGAGCTTTTGGTTCAAGTGTGTATAAATTTCCTATCAATGCACCCGAACAAATAATCTCCCTATTTCTTTTTATAACAACTCTATCATTAAAAGAAATAGAATATCCATCCATAAACAATTTAGAAACCGAAATTAAATTCTTTCTAAATAAAGGTACATAAAGGCAATTCTTAAGAACCAAAACTTTATTTTTCTCAAAAGATAAATAAACATCTCCCACTGCAACAGTCGCCACCTTCGTGGCATCGCCCAAGTATACAGTAATCTCCCCTTCAGCCAGTTGTCTAGTTTCCTAGAACCCCTACAAAGTATTATATACATGATCAGTGGCTCGCGTATCTACACACCAGGTGCCGGTAGATAACACCGCTAAACATGTTTCAACGACTAGAACAAAAGATATACCTTTGTTCTGCTTGCGGTTGGGGTAGTCCTTCTTCCAGTGTCCAGTATGCTTACAAGTGAAGCACTTGTCTTTCAGCTTCTTCACTCCTCCCTGAGTTCCTCCCACCGCCTTTACCCCGGCTTGTTTCTTCTTCTTGCCTTTCGGCTTAGAAGTAGAAACCTTTTTGGCAACCATGGCTAAATAATGTCGTATCTAATTACAAAAATTAAATACTAGCCTCGTCAACCCCGAGGATTCAACAAATATACAATTACACACATACAATCACATACACATATATGACCATAATAGTTGGATCCTATGCCTGCAACCAAAAAGTTAACCTATGCATATCCTACTATTATTCGACACATATAATATATGAAAAGTGCATAAAAGTAACTGAATCCTAAACACACAAAATCGGAAACCGTGGCTCTAATACCACTTGAAGGTAGGAAACTTTGCTTCCCACTTCAACTCGGTCTCTTGTTCATGGCGATCCCTTCTACGTCCCCGGATAAAAAAAATTTATCCTTGACAAGAGGGATTACCCAAGCTCCCATTTCATCGTCGTGCTATTCAATTAGAGTAGCCACTTGAACAAACTTATTGTTCAAGCAACCAACCTCTATTCTATGATTAGCCGCGGAATAGACGATGTACGGATCGCCAGCTTTTGTGTTTATATTCGGGGTCCAAGTATATTTAACCATAAAATAGAATACAACATGCATACATAATTGAAAACAATTATAGACATGTTACAAAAGAAAATAGACAATCGATATACCTCTCGATCTTCTATTGTATGTCCTTCCTCCTTTTGGACGTCGTGTGGGCGACGATCTACCAAAAGTCGAAGCTCCTAGATCACCAATCTTCCTTCCTTGCTCGCTATGAACAAGAGGAAGAATAAGAAACAAAACACTTCTCCTTCTTTCAACCAAGCTCCAAGCTTGGTACTTGTCGCTGGCCAAGAAGGATTGAATGAATAAGATGGATGTCGGCCAAGAGCTCCAAGGGAAGACCCTAAGCTTTGTTTCCACCGACCAAGGAGAGGAGAAGGAGGGCTTGAACACTGGCCAAGGAGAGGACAAGGCTTGTTTGGGTGTCGGCCAACAAGAAGAAGAAAAGAAAAGGAAAGTCTTTCCTTAATTGAGGCCACCCAACACCCTAGCTCCTCCCTTGATTCTTATCCTCCACGCCAACCCTAATCATCTCCTTTTATAGAGTTAGGGATAAGCCTTGTTTTAATCTCCACCATTGGTTCTAGGTATTTAATCTCAACCGTCGAATCTAGAGATTTAATCTCAACCGTCGGATCTAGAGATTTAATCTCTACTGTTGGATCTAGAGTTTTGTTTTTCATCCATTGGATCTAGGTTTCATGAGGTTTTAATAGGCTATAATAGGGACCATGAGGAGAAGTTGGATCTTGGCCACCCAATGGATCAAGCCCACATAAAGTCCGATCCATTAATGATAATCCAATCCACTAAAGGATTATCATTGATCTACCTCACCAACCCCCATAAGTTAATATGGGATCCATGTATTATTTGTACATTTTTCTCCCCGTGTTTAAGATCTCGAATGTCCGTCGATTAATTAATTTACTGACAATTAATTAATCAACATCTAACTCCATGAGTAGTACCACTCAACCTTATCATCATGCCAGACCAAGTCCACTTGCAGGGTTTACATGATGATCCTTATGAGCTCCTCAAGGGGACATCATCATCCTAATATATAGGACACGGTTTCCTCCTATAATCAACGACACACCATATAAATAATATCATTTCCCAACTTGCCGAGTCTATCGATTTAATCTATAAATCTCGTCCATTGGTAAATCAAAGAAATAAATACTAAGTATATGTGCCCATTATTATATCGGGATTAAGAGCATGTACAATATAACATTTGAGGTCCAATTCGATTATGTAGTCAGTAATAAATTGAATCACCTCTAAGTCAGTCCTACTCAATACACACAAAGTGCACTAGTGTGATTCTATGGTCAAGACAAACCAATACCGAATCACATTACAACCAGACCAATGGTTTGTCCAAAGTCATCTCGGTTGTGAGCCTTTACTTATACTTTACAAGGAGCCGATAACATGATCTCCCATGTGACACCACACACCATGTTATCTACAATGTAATACATTAGATAATATGTATAATCAAAAATATGCAAACAATGATCATGTGATTCTTATTTCAAAATAAAGATGTTCATACAAAAGATAGACTTTTCAGTATACATCCCAACACCAAAAAGGTTGAGGATTTGACACACTCAAGGGATTTAATTTTCATTATGTCAAATTTGGTATTTGGCATAATCCTATATAATGAAAATTAGAATTATGGCTTAGATAATCTTGTTGCACTTCATACACTTGTCATGCTTCATATGTCATATCGTATGTTTGCATGAAAGGTGTGTTTGTGATGTATCGCATCTCATAAAAATATAATTCTTACCTTGATTGTGCATTTCAATATCTAGATAGGGTGAGATGTCAGGAATAAAACTTTTTGTTATTAATGCTTGTGAAAATAGAATAAAATGTCAAAACACATTAACAAATACACAAATACAAGCATAATACTGGTATAATCGGTACACATGTGATAAACACACAAAATGTAATAAAATTGAGTTTAACAAATCAATCCTTAGAAATTCAGCCAAATATTCATATATCAATCAACTACATCGCAAGCAATGATTGAAGTTATCAGAGCAATGCATGTAAAGTCCTACCGATCGCTAGTATTGTACATGACAAAAAGGCGAGCAATGATCGCTAGGGATAGCAATGATCGAGGGATAGCGCTTAATCGATGGATGCGATTTTATAATGCTGAACCTTAACGGTTCGACTTCTTCACGCAACCTAAGTTTCTCGACAACCTTCGCCCTCTCGTCCTTTGAGCTTCTTCGGCGATCTCTGCCTCCGGTAAACCCCAAAACCCAAAACCTAGGTAGTTTAGGTTAACTCTTCTTCTTATCGAGCTAATCCGAGCCTCTCTTCCTCTTGTTTGGTTGATTCTGCTCATTTTTAGGGTTTTGGCTTCACCTTCGATTCCGGTCGTCTTCCTCTGACATTCCTCCGACATTTTCCTCTTAGTGTCTTCTACAACCCCATACTAGCAAATGGCACTAAAGTAATGATCCTTCGCCATCTTCCTCCGATTCATTCTTACATTTTTATTTTCTAACCAAATTGTTTGTGCATTCATGATCATGACATTCATTTGCATTGCATTTAGACAAAGACGTAGATTAGAGTCAAGTGACGGATCCACTAGGGCTCCAAGTGGTGATTCTCATCCGTCTCGAACATGTCAGCCCATGGGCGTGCGTTATCTAGATGAATCATTTTTTAGGGCTTATTGCGGGGATGTTATTCAGCTCATCATGCATTATCAATTAGCCAAATTAGTATTCTGTGCCCATCCCATCAATTTTGATCTCCTCACTAAATTCTACTCTAACCTTTTGAAAGTCAGAGATGGTCTGATGTACCAGACTCGCATTGCAAAACGCAATTTGGAGTTTACTCCAGAGATCCTATGGGATTTTCTAGAGTGTCGACCATCTAATGACACTCTAGTCTTTTATCCCACATTGGATGAGTCACTTCCATCTCCTTTTGACCATATCACTATAGATTCTATGCATGAGTTCTTCTTTCATCGACCTCATCCTTTCGGTCAAAATTTTTTCTCAACAATGCTTTATCTGCATGCTCCCAACAATGTACTTTACAAAGTTATTATCGGTTGTCTTTTACCTATAATGACATGGGGGTAGGCCAAGATCCATCCTCCCCATCTATTTTTGATGTACGCTATGCGTAACTTGCTTGGCATAAATATTGCATTGAACATCTTTCACTGCATAGTCCACTTTGCGTCCCCTATCCAAGGAAAGATTCACAGGCCCTTGGGTCACATTATCACAGCATGGCTAGTGTCTATTGTCATTAACATCTCCAGGGGGTAATTTGAGGGCATTATTTGACTCCTATAACTGCATCACCCTAAGGTATTTTGCATTGGCAAGCATGCGAACAGGCTATGGACGGATGGAGTGGTCAGGGGAGTAGCATCCACCTATGGAGGCAGAGTAGGAGGCATCATAGGATCGAGAGGGAGAGGACTTTCCCGAGGAGTAAGTTGTGTTTCAGCAGCGTACATAAGATCGACTCACACGCATTGAGTCATAGATTATGGAGCTCCATGAGGATATAGATACACATTTTGAGGAGCTCATCCTCGAGCATTCTGTGATCGGGCAACATCAGGTCGAGATGTATGGTATGTTGCGTACGTTGCTCCAGAGTCAGTAGCCTCCACCACCTCGAGCCGACAATGGTGGTGACTAGTAGTCTAGCAGTTGTAGGATGGGTCTTTTATTTTCATTGTTTTTGGCTTATTGTACGATCCTTTATCTTTTTGTTGAACAAAATTTTGTATGAACGCCTTTGAAAATGAATGAAATTGTTTGGTTGTCAAAATTGTGTGTTGTATGGCTCATTGCATGTATTAGTGTGCACTATATTAGTCTTATGTCATGCTTTGAGTGTTATACAATGTCATGACATCATGTATCACATGGCCATTTAAAATGTCATGATAATGCTTCTAATTAATGACTTCATTTGACTATCTAAAATGTCACGAGTAATATTTAGGTTTAATTTTTAATGTCATGCTAACACTTAGAAAATCTTATAATGCCATGACATCATGTATCTTGACACATGCTTTAATTATGCAATCATATATGCCATGATCATCATTCATGCATTAAGATCAATTAATTTGAATCTAAGGATAGTGGCATGATTTGAAGTCGCTGTAGGATCGTTGGCGTCACTAGAAAGGGGGGGAATGAATAGCTACGCTCGTCTTTTCGATTCGTTGTACTCTTCTACAATGATTAGTACGCAGCAGAAACAAGAAAACGAATATAGAAAGATTGACAAATGCAAACACACCAATTTTACGTGGTTCGGAACACAAGTCCCTACTCCACGGTTGAGCCCTCGTCGGCTCTAGTGATGCACACCACCACTATAAACTTCTCCTTCTCGGTGATACACCGAAGGTGGAGCAATCCTTTTGCACAGTTTATCAGAAACTTTACAAGAAAGCTTACAGTAGACAATGAAGAAGCAGTAAAATGAATACAGATTTCAGAGAGAATGAAAATGCTTCTTGCTTGCTGAATCGTTGACACTCCTGTTGGATAATCAAGGCTTTTTGAATGAAGAAGCTTTTTCACCCGTGTCTTTCTTCAGAAAATGTCGTAAGTAATTTTCTTTTTCTTATCCTTCCCTTGAATAACAACTCAGAATAGTTTATAACTCGAGCCTGATTAGGGCTTTTCGCTGGCCACGCGAGTCGCTCGATCGGGCGCCGACTAGAGCATTAATTGGCATTTATTAACGGCTTCAATGGTAAGATTTGGACCATAATTAGTTTTATTTCTGTTGAAATATAGGTCCAGTTGAGGCGATGATCCGACGCCTCAATCGGGTGCTTTGGTTCCAACCGAAACATAGAGCGAGCTCCCACGATCCTCGCGGCTCGCTCGGTTGATCAAAGCTCTGAGTCGCTACCTCGACTGTTGTCGGTTTTTCCTACGAACATATAGGCCCTTGACGAGACATCAACTGACTGTGGATTGCATCTTCTCGTAAGAAATAACCTCAGTCGAGGCGCTACCAACTCATACTGAATCGCCGCTTGTCCAGAGCAATGAGCTCTCACGACACCCACTTGCGTCGCTTAGTTGAATCGATCATCGAGGCATCGCTGATCGCCACCTTTACCGATGCCTATGAATTCATCGCTCATAGGTCTTCCATGCCAGGAATCATCTCCGGGACTTCGTGCCAAGACTCCCTGTCCGGGTCTTCACTGCCAAGAGGCCACGCCTCCGGGACTTCACTGCCAAGACTCCTCGTCCGGGTCTTCACTTGCCAGGACTCCACTTCCGGGTCTTCATCAATCTTGCATCCAGTCCTCGACCTACAAGAGATTTCCTGAAAATACATCTCAACCAACCGTATGAGATAACACATAATTATCACCTTGACTTAAACCCTTGTCAACCACCAAAAACATCATTTGGGTCTGATTGCACCAACAATCTCCCCCTTTTTTGATGTTTGACAATACGGTTTAAGTTTAGGTGATGAAATTATAGCACAATATAACATATTCGAAATTGAATATGCAAAAAGAAGAGATATAGTTGTGTAGTTTAAAAAGTTTTAATTTCAGGTTAAATTAAACTTAAAGCCCATCTTCTCCCCCTTTGGCAAACACCCAAAAAGAAGAGTTGCTTATAGAAGCACTCCCCCTGAATTCATTACCCTTAGTTTATCAAATGCACTAACAATATATTTTAGCAAGATAAATGTCAGTCGTGCATTTCTAAAGAAAGATATAAACCACCGGAAAAAAATTTGACATAATTTTCCTTAATATTTGTTGTAATATCCCTGTTCATGACAGCTCAATCTAAAAAACAAACCTACATACACAGAGATATTAAAAAAATATACAAGCATACACCCAAAAAGTCACCCAAAACATCCTGATATATATATTTTCTTGAATTCAAACTGTTCATACAGGTAATAAGAAAAAAAAACTAAACTGCTAAAGATGATGGTCCTGATGAATCCAACATCATGGCACGAAGGAGAGTTAGAATTTCCTGTTGTTGGGCAGAGACTTTGGAAAACCGAGCATCTAGCATGGAGTGAAGCTCTTCGAATTTAGTGTCGATTGACGTACTAAGGTCCATGAATTTAGTATCAACTGAGTTTATGAACTCAGCATGATCTTTTCGCAGATTTTCCAGCTGTTCAGACATGGTGGAAGATGGTTCATCAGCTAGAACTGGACGTTCTTGTTCACCTTCTTCCTCCATATCCCACCTTTCACCAACTTGATGTCCATCCGCCCACTCAACGGTTCTACCAACTTTTGATATGCCGGCCAAAGAAAAGTTTCTCCACTTTATGAAATCAAAGTCTGTCATCTGCCTAATTTTCCCCCTGCTTGTGTTGATGCCTATAGATTCTAGCCAAAATGTGATGATATGACCAAAAGACATGTAAATTTTCTTTTGGACAGGAGTTGAGAAGTGGACTATGCAGAGAAAGATGTTTAAAGCAACATTAAAGTGTAAACGTTGCTTTAAGAGATGTAGAGCTAATAAATGATGTGGTCTTATCTTAGCTTGCCCCCTAGTAACAATTGGAAGGATGCAACCTACAATGACCTTATATAGGACATTATCGGGGGCAGCTAATGCCATGGCCGAAAATAGAGTAAGACCAGGTTGTCTGGGTTTTTTAAAGAAGTACTCATGAATTGCATTTATGGAGTATCCCTCAACAGGTTCTTGAATGCTTGGATAGCATTCAAGGGTTGAGTTTGACTCTCGACACTCTAGAAATGCTCTGAGGATATCAGGAGTGAAAGATATGTCCTTTCTGGCTACCCTACTCTTAAGGATGAGCCTATCACCTATAGGCTGTAGATTGTTGTAGAATTCACTAACTAAGTCTATATTGATGTCATGATCACAATAGACTAGTATTTGATCCCAAAGTAGTTAATCATTTGTATAACATGTTGGGCATGATTTTCAAAAAAATCTTTATCTAATGATCTAGTATGCATCAACTGAAATTTGTGGGCAGTAAAGGTATGTTGATGATGTGTGGAGGGAAATCGGGGATTCGTAGATGGATTATCCCGAGGTGTTTCACTTGACTCGCCTATCCTACATTTTTTTCTAATGAATGCCAAAATGATGTTCTAAAAAAAATTCAATATGATGGTATGATGAGTGGCAATAACCAACACCCAATTAGTTTACCCAATATTACTAAGTCGTGTAATTAAAGAGATGAGTTTAGAAATTTACTTAGGTGTCATTTTTCCTGTTGTTGACTGGTCTTGAGGGATCAAGAAGATGACTTCTGTGAAATCACCTTCTCCAGCTAGAGAAAAAAGCGTGAACCCTAGAAAATCTGGCAAAATCTAGGGTTTGAGAAAATCGTCGTCTAGGGTTAGGGATTGACCAAAAGAAGGAATGAGGGGCTGGAGAACTTACTTGAAGTTAGTTTAGGAGCGAGTGAGGTAATCTAGGGTTTTGTCGGTGTTAAACTTGGCCGGAGACTTGAACGGCGACAGCCAGGTGACAGAAGAGAAAAAACCGCGGCGAGAGGAGTCGAGGCGAGTCGCGAGTTTGGGAGAGGCGGTAAGTGAAATTCCTTATATATTTCTTAGTTACGCAATGAGGCAAGAAGTCAACGCCTCGATCGTTATATCGATCGAGGCGCGGTCTGAGTGCGCCTCGCTCGCTTTGCTCACACCTATCGAAATATCAAATTTTACTTGGTTGGAATGTCCAATTATGTTTATAAACCAAATACACACGAATTATGTATTGGTCTTCCCCATAATTGGTCAACTTAATGATTCATACAGTTTTCAACCGCATTACTCAAGTTATGCATCATAATAAGCAATTTGAGTAAATTGGTTGCTCCTAACATCTCACCCCTATCTAGTAATACACAAGCATAGTTAATCCTATGATTTGTGTGAGATGTTTCCCAAAAGTATCCCAAACATTATTTTCCCATTTCTTTTGAACTTATGAATTATTCCTTATGATCACGGAGAGTTTTTACTCAGCTGCACACATTCCCAACTCTCTTCTTAAATGACTAAATTCATTTTCTGGAAGAGGTTTTGTGAAAATATCAGCAAGATTCGCCTTAGACTCAACATAATTGAGTATAATATCTCTTCTTGCTACATGATCCCTAATGAAGTGATGTCTCACTTCAATGTGTTTTGTTCTGGAATGATGGGCTGGGTTTTTCGTTAAGTTGATCGTGCTAATATTATCACATAGCACTTGCACGTTCTTATATGAAAAACCATAATCCTCCAATGTGTGAGTCATCCATAACAATTGTGACACACTCTCTCCCATGGCTATGTACTCACCTCGGTGGTGGAGAGAGCAACACAATGTTGCTTTCGACTTGACCAACCAACTAAAGTTGAACCTAGGTATTGACACGCTAGTACTTTTTCTATCTAGTTTGCATCTGCATAATCAATCAGATAGCCTACTAAATCAAAAGACTCGGGGATACCACACCAACCGATATTGTTGCTTTAAGATATCTCATAATTCTTTTAACAAAGAACCTAATGAGACTCTTTAGCACACGATTGATATCGTGCACACATGCCCACAAAGCAAATACTATATCCGGTCTACTTGTCAGAAGATATAAAAAGACTACCTATGGCACTCTATAACGCTTTAGATCAACAGTTTACCATCTACATCACTATCTAGATGAGTGTTTTGTGCCATTGGCAACCTCCTTAACATTTTCCATGTTGAATCTTTTAGCAACTCCATGGAATATTTTGATTGACAAAAATGTATTGCTTGTTTGTTTTTTTTGATTTGAAGTCCAAGGAAAAATGTCTACTCCCCTACTAGTCTCATCTCAAACTCACTCTCCTTGTGTTCTATGTATTCATTGTGTTAATCCCTATTGTTTGAACCGATTATGTCATCGACATAAATGAGCTACAAATATGTCTTCACCGCTTTCTTTTGAAAAGTGTTGGATCAATTTGACCTCTTCTAAAACCCTCTCAACTAGAAAAATTGACAACCTTTCGCACCAAGCACAAGGTGCTTGTTTGACATAAAGAGCCTTCTTGAGCTTATACACGTGATTTGGAAATGCGAATTTTCAAATCCCGGTTGTTCAACATAGACTTCTTCCTTTATAAAACCCGTCAAAATGCTAACTTCACATCCATTTGATATAATTTGAATCCTCTATATGCTGCAAATGCTAGCATTAATCGAATGGATTCTAACCTAGCCACGGGTGCATAAGTTTCACCATAATCAAGTCCCTCAATTTGATTGTATCATTTGGCAACTAACCTAGCTTTATTTCTCACTATTTCTCCTTTATCATTCAATTTATTCTTGAATACCCATTTGCTTCCTATTATGGTAGCTTGATCAGGTCTTGGAACTAAATCCCAAACTTGACTTCTCTCATATTGTCCCAATTCATCTTGCATTGCTATAACCCAATCCGGATCAAGCAAAGCTTCATCAATTACTTTTGGTTCAATTTCAGAGATTAATGATTCTTGATTCACTTCATTTCTAAAGAATGATCTTGTCCTCACCCCATGATGGATGTCTCCAACAACTTGGTCTAGGGAATGACTAGTGACCATTCTAGTGGATCTTGGTACTTGAGATGTTTCTTGACCCTCATTGTTAGATACAATCTCAAGCAATGACCCTTCTGATCTAGATTATTCATTTTCAGAGTCAGATTTGACTCCCCCTACACTTATGTCCTCCTTCAAACTCAATCTTTTGAGTTCGACCTTTACTGCATCACTATTATCCTTAGAGTCAATTTGGTCTTTACATTCCTCAAAAACCACATTTGACGATTCCTCAACCAAATTTGTTCGTTTGTTGTAAACTCGATAAGCCTTACTAGTGAGGGAATATCCTAACAGGACACCTTCATCTACTTTTGCAGTGAATTTTCCTAGATGATCCTTAGTGTTTAAAATGAAAACCTTGCAACCAAAAACCCTAAGATGTTTGACTATTGGTGGTTTTCCAAACCATAGTTTATGAGGTGTTTTTCCTAAGAATCTATGTATCAAAACTCTGTTTTGAACATAGCATGCAGTGTTAATTGCCTCAGCCCACAAGTAACTAGGAAGAGTATACTCATTTAGCATACTCCTCGCAGCTTCTTGCAAAGCTCTATTCTTCCTCTCTACCACACCATTTTGTTGTGGTGTCCTAGGAGTGGAAAATTCATGTTTATAGCCTTTTCTAAGCAATTCCTTAAACCTCATATTTTCAAATTCTCCTCCATGATCACTCCTAATTGTTTTAATTGTTGAGTTTTTCTCATTCTCAATTCTTCTACAAAAGGAATAAAAATTTCTAATGTTTGATCCTTATGTTTGAGAAAGAAGGTCCATGTATATCTAGTATAATCATCTACTACTACCAAGCAATATCTACTTCCATTCAAGGTTTTTGTGGAGCTACTATCAAACAAATCTAAATGCAATAAATCTAAAGCATTTAAAGTACTTACAGTGTTCTTGCTTTTGTGTGATGCTCTTATTTGTTTACCTTGTTGACATGCATCACATAGCTTGTCCTTTTCGTACTTGAGCAATGGTAGACCCCGCACAAGCTCTTCCTTGGCCAACCTCTTGATATTTTTCATGTTGACGTGTGCTAGTCTCCGATGCCATAGCCATGATTCATCTTCTTTGGACAAAAAACACTTCACACGCAGGTTAGTAGCACTACTAAATTGAACTTGATAGATATTCTCCTTCCTCATCCCTACTAGCATGATAGTATCGGTTTTATTATGTTTAATTAAGAATTTAGTTGAATAAAATTCTACTCTATATCCTTCATCACATAATTGACTGACACTTAACAAATTAAAAACCATTCCTCTAACTAGAAGAACATTCTTAATCCTAAATTGTTCAAATATTACTATGTCTCCTACTCCTATGACTTTTAGTTTGCCACTATTACCAAAAGAAACAGTACCTTTACTCCTGTTTTTAAATGTAGCAAACTTCGTGGAGTCCCCGGTCATGTGCTTGGAGCATCCGCTATCTACAACCCACATCATTGGATACTCCCCCTCGATCGGTACCTAATCAAACACGAAAAACAAGATCTTTTGGAACCCAGATTTTGGGTCCATTAGCATTTACAACATATTGTTTAGGAATCCAAGCCTTAGTTGTGTTTGCTTTACCAATGTGAGTTCTATTTACTAATGACATGAAACTGAATTCCCTTTTTGTTGGTTTGTTGTAAACTGCCCTTTGGGCATCTAAAATCATGTTAAGAGTTTGAGAGCTTGTTGTGAATCTCTCAAGTGTGCACTTGAGATCATCAACTTGTGCTCTCAAGAAATTGTTTTCTTCCCTAAGTTTTTCAATTTCTTAAGTATCAATCCTAATTTTACGAGAGAATGTAATCCTGAGTTTTAAGCTCCTCTAATTCTGATTTTAACATCTTAACTTTATTTTTTGATCTACTCAAGGCATTAGTTAAGCATGATACTGTTTCATACAATTTATCTAGTTCAGGAGATGTTACCTCATCATCATCAGATGATGATGATGTGTCCTTCCGTGAAGACTCATCTGAATCTGTGTGATTAAACGCCATTAGTGTCGTATGCTTGGCTCCTTTTGCCCTGTCTTCATCTTCTGAAAAATTGGAAGAAGAGTCATCCCATGTTGCCCTCAACACCTTCTTCTTCCTGGACTTGTCCTCTTTCTTGTTGAGATTAGGACATTCACTCTTGATGTGCCCTTTCCTATTACACTCAAAACAAACCACATCAGATTTACCTCTAAATTTATGTGATGACTTACCTTTCCTCTTGTCTGCGAAGATTTTCTTTACATCCTTCTTATTGTACTTTCTGCTTCTCCTCATCATCCTCCTCACGAAATTGGCTACCTCACTGGATGAGGACTCGTCGTCACTGTCACTACTTGTCTCAGATGAGGATGAAGATGACTCCTTCTTCTTCTCCTTTTTCTTATTCTCCTTGTATTGCTCACCTGCAACAAAAGAAATACCTTTCTCTTTTGGACCCTTGTTAGCTTGCTCATGTAATTCCATTTCACAAAATAATTCATCCAACTTTATAGTAGACAGATCCCTTGATACTTTGTAGGCATCTACCATAGATGACCACAAAGCATTTCGAGGAAAAGACTTTAGGACGTACCTGATAATGTCTCTGTTCTCCAAATTTTCTTCGAATCGAATGCATTCAATACTTCCTTGAACCTTCCATGCAACTCACCAATAGTCTCGCCATCTTTCATAGCGAGATTTTGCGTTCATGTAGAGATCTCGCTTGCTATCCTCGAGTCTCTTGTCCTCTCATTCGATTCTCATCGGTTTATTCCAGAGATCTTGCGCTCCGGACGGACCCACTTTGTTGAGTTGATCCTTCGCTGAGTCACGATGGCCTTAGCATTTGCTTGCGCCTTGCGTTTTTGTTCTACAGTCCACCTTTCAGACTCAAGTACTTTGCCTTCTGCGTCCATCGGTATCGTGAAGCCTTCAGTTACCAAAAACCACATATCTATCTCAGTCATGAGATAGTACTCCATCCAGCTTCGCCAATACTAGAAGTTCGTTCCGTGAAAGAATGGAGGCCTGTTTGTGCTATAACCTTCTTGCATTGCCATTTGAACTTGTTCTTGCGGTTGTGAATCCGAAGAAGAGAACCTGGCTCTGATACCAATTGTAGGATCGTTGGCGTCGTTAGAAAGGGGGGGAATGAATAGCTACGCTCGTCTTTTCGATTCGTTGTACCCTTCTACAATGATTAGTACGCAACGGGAACAAGAAAATGAATACAGAAAGAATGACAAACGCAAACACACCATTTTTACATGGTTCGGAACACAAGTCCCTACTCCATGGTTGAGCCCTCGTCGGCTCTAGTGATGCACACCACCACTATAAACTTCTCCTTCTCGGTGATACACCGAAGGTGGAGCAACCCTTTTGCACAGTTTATCAGAAACTTTACAAGAAAGCTTACAGTAGACAATGAAGAAGCAGTAAAATGAATACAGATTTCAGAGAGAATGAAAATGCTTCTTGCTTGCTGAATCGTTGACACTCCTGTTGGATGATCAAGGCTTTTTGAATGAAGAAGCTTTTTCACCCGTGTCTTTCTTCAGAAAATGTCGTAAGTAATTTTCTTTTTCTTATCCTTCCCTTGAATAACAGCTCAGAATAGTTTATAACTCGAGCCTGATTAGGGCTTTTCTGCCCGCTCAGTCGAGTCGCCTCGACTGGCGCCTCGACTAGAGCATTAATTGGCATTTATTAACGGCTTCAACGGTAAGATTTGGACCATAATTAGTTTTATTTCCGTTGAAACATAGGTCCAGTCGAGGCGATGATCCGACGCCTCGACTGGCAGGCTTTGGTTCCAACCGAACAGAGCAACAGTCGAGCTCGATCGGCGGTCCCTTGCGTGCATTCATTGGATCAAAGCTCCAGTCGAGTCGCTGCCTCGACTGCTGTCGGTTTTTCCTACGAACATACAGGCCCCAGTCGAGACATCAACCGACTGTGGCTTGCCTCTGCTCGTAAGAAATAACCTCAGTCGAGGCGCCGCCTCGACTGATACAGTCAGAAACTGCTGCTTGTCCAGAGCAGTCGAGCTCTCAGTCGACACCCACTTGCGTCTGCTTAGTTGAACCGAGCATCAGTCGAGGCGTCGCCTCGACTGCCACCTTTACCTGATGCCTATGAATTACTGTTCATAGGTCTTCCATGCCAGGAATCATCTCCGGGACTTCGTGCCAAGACTCCCTGTCCGGGTCTTCACTGCCAAGAGGCCACGCCTCCGGGACTTCACTGCCAAGACTCCTCGTCCGGGTCTTCACTTGCCAGGACTCCACTTCCGGGTCTTCATCAATCTTGCATCCAGTCCTCGACCTACAAGAGATTTCCTGAAAATACATCTCAACCAACCGTATGAGATAACACATAATTATCACCTTGACTTAAACCCTTGTCAATCACCAAAAACATCATTTGGGTCTGATTGCACCAACAGTCGCATGATAAGGGAATCAAATAAAGTTGCCTAGAAGAAATGCATGAGACCATAGATTAGGAAGAACCTAAACTCACATCTCACAAGGACATTAAATTGACATGTAATACACCCTAGACACATGTGAGATGTTAAGAAAGTGAGTTAAGTTCAAGGTGTATAGTTCTTACATCTAGATGAACTCAAACTCATAATATTACATAGATGAATCATGAGGAAAGCTAATGTACAAGTCATGTACATCTAGCCCATAGACCATGATTTAAAATAAGATTTTAAAATCATTTTCAAAAACATTTTGAAAAATCTTGATGAAGTCTATCTTTTGATAGTTATCACCATTGATGAAGTTGATACAAAGTAGGCTTAAAACATTGAAGTTTTTAATGGATTTGAACTTTGTATCAATCTCACAATTTAATGGGTATTTTAATTTACAAATATTTTTCACCCATTGTATTTGGCATAAGTATTATACGTATGAAGTTTCATTATTTTTCAAATTACATATATTTACTTATGATTTATCGAAAATCATTTTTGAAATCTATTTTTCTGCATTTTGCAAATCGATCAGCGCTGAGGGCAATGACTAGTGTTGATGGCGATTATCGGTCTCTAATCGAGTCGACTGTTGTAGCTGAGTTTGGATGAACAAGATTGTTCAACCATTTATCAACAAATTTAGGCTACCCTAACTACGCATAACCTTAGGATATGCTTTGGAAAGTATTGGAAAGGTGAAAATTCATTGAAAATGAATTAAGAGAGGTGTTTAGAGTGAAAATCGAATGTTAAGGGAGGTGAAAGTTCAATGTTGAATCTTTACCCATAATTTTAATTGTTTAAAGTGCATATTGACTTAGGGGCTCTCTAAGGATATTGTTGGTGCAATTGTTAAAGGGGGAGTAAGTCTTTAGGAGGAGTTTATCCATCAAGGGATGATGGATAGGTTTTCCTCAAAGAGGGAGAAATGAAGGATTTGGAAACCCTCATTGTGCTCACCAAAGGGGAAAATTTGGAGAAGTGAAGATTGCCTCTCATTTAGTGATATGAGACTTATCACTATAAAGAGTGAAGACATCTAAAATATTTTTGGAATAAGGGGGAGAAAGTAAGATCTCATTGGATATGAGACATGGATACTCTTGGTAGTATTTTTGATGTATGTCAAAGGGGGAGAAGTGAGGTTTAAGTTAGGTAAACCTTCACTATGTTTTGGCATTGGAAGAGTTAAGTTTGGGCTTATTGGTTAGCCTAACTTAAAGGTATTATCAAATATCAAAAAGGGAGAGATTATTGGTGCAATCGACCCAGGTCACGATTAACTAGACTCAAGTTTGACTCAAGTAGTGTTTTAATGTTTAGCAATGGTTTGACCATTGTTTGACAATTGGTTGATCATATTGTTGACATGGGTTTGACCATATGAGGAGATAGCTCTATGGAGAGATTGTTGGAGCAATCAACCTCAAAAGTCTAAGTATGGATACTTGGCATGAAAAGTCCAAGCATGGGTATTGGCAATGGTAAAGTCCAAGTCATGGGTACTTGTCAATTGGAAAGTCCAAGCATGGGTCTTGGCAATGGAAAGTCAAAGTCATGGGTACTTAGCAAGGAAAGTCCAAAGGTATAATCTTGGCAGCATAAGTCCAAGAATATAGTTTTGGCAGCGTAAAGTCCAAGTGAACTTTGACGGTGAAAGTCCAAGTATAGATGTTTGGCAATTTAAAAGTCCAAGGGTCTGATATTGGCGGCGTAAAGTCCAAGCATATAGTATTGGCAGCATAAATCCAATGTTTGGCATAAAAAGTCCAAGCATGGGTATTGGCAATGGTAAAGTCCAAGTCATGGGTACTTAGCAATTAGAAAGTCAAAGTCATGGGTACTTGACAAGGAAAGTCCAAAGGTATAGTCTTGACAGCATAAGTCCAAGTATATAGTCTTGGCAGCGTAAAGTCCAAGTGAACTTTGACGGTAAAAGTCCAAGTATAGATGTTTGGCAATTTAAAAGTTCAAGGGTATGATATTGGTGGTGTAAAGTCCAAACATTTATCTTTGTGGCATAAGTCCAAATGTACCTTAGCAAGAAACCCGATTAGCATGACATAGCCGATGGAGTCACTTGAAGGCTAACGCAAGGATGAAGAGTTACAGACTCGATGGATCCGAGAGGCATGAGGATGATGGAAGTGGGTTGAAGGCTTAGGTCTAGGCTAAGGGTGTTTATCAAGTATGAGGGGATCATACTAGGGGTTAAACCTCATTGTTGAGATTTACCAGTCGAATGTGGATATGAACTAGTGGACTGACCGAGTGTTTGACACTCGAAAACCTAGTTGACTTAGGGCGATTGGTGAGGTTATACCCTAGTCGATCGTCAAGTAGTCGATCGAGGCTCGATTGCAACTCGTGGCTCGCAATCGATCGTTAGGATGAGCAATGATCGCTAGAGTAGAGCGATTAATGGAATTAAGTGGACAAAACACAGTTATTAGACGATTGATTGCTAGCCCATGATACTGATCGTGGCTATGAGCGATTCTAGTGGGCAACTTTCTAATGTGGATTAGATGTTGTGAGGCAATGGCTAAGTGACCAGTCGACTGATGGGTAAGAGCAGTCGACTGCTAGGCGAAAATCTAGCTCGAGGTGTTCTTTATAAGGAGCTCGAAGGGGAGGAAGATGGATGTCGATTCTTAAGCTTTTGGGAGAGATTTTGCTGTTGCATTCCAGATCTTTCAAGGCGTTCAAAGCAACCATATCAACAAGCATTCAAAAGCTCTACTTTGTAAAGTGTTTTTGCATTTGTATTCATTCTTAGCTTTGTTGTTGTTGTTTCTTATTATTATAAGATATTTGTACAAGGTTTATCCACCTTCGGTGTCATACTAAAAATGAGAAGTTTATTAGTGGTGGTGTGTATCATTAGAGCTCGCTATTGAGCTTGCCCCATGTAGGAACCCTAGTTCTAAACCATGTTATATCTTGTGTTGTGTTTGTACATTTATGCTCATGTATTTGTATTTTATATTTCATTGCGTACTGACATCATTATAGACAAGCACGCGATCGAACGACAAAATTGACAAAGCACTATTCACTCCCCTCTAGCGCGACCATATCGGTCCCTACAGAATTCTAACTTTGAAATATATTCATCAATATCTCACAGAATCGTGGAATATTTTATATGTAAAAAAATAAATGGAGACGATTTAATGATCTCTTTGTATCTATCATATAACGAACACAACCATGTTACTTTTTTTTTACTTGTTGAATCTTTAAAAAAATTATTAAAGTGTCTAAAACGTTGGTCTATTGGAGTTTCTTCCCAACATCAACTTGTTTACAACTTTGAAAAATAAAAAATAATATAATGCTAAAATTTTTCATCATATTTTAATTTTAAAATGAACAATGTATCAAATTTTCAGATGTCGATAGTTTAGTTTACAGATTTTGACATGGATAATACTCTACATGTATCAATGAATTTTGATAAAAACTTATAAATATACAAACTTTGAATATAGAACAATAAAATGGTGTGGATGTTGGGAACAATGTAAATCATTATAGAATTAAATGAATCCAAATAAGTATAGTTTGCAAAACTAGATTAGCAATCCTTAAAATTGAGTGAGTTGTAGAAGGAAAACAGAGAGATTAGCCAGCGTCCAAATACGTGATGAAAAAACCAAATATGATGAGTGATTATTGAAATATGATGATTTGGCATAAACTCTAAACTTGAATGGGAGAGAGAAATATGATGAGCTGGGAGAGTTTAATTTAAAACTCTAAAATCAAATTGTGCACTGTTGTGCAAAAAATCAAGAGATGTTTGTACTGCACAAGGATTTCACTTGCCACAAGTTGAGAGAGAGGAGATTGCAAGTTTGATGTAAATCCTAAACTTGAATGGAAGAGAGAAAGATAATAAACAAGGAGAGTTTCATCGAAAATCTTAAAAACTGAATGACAAAGGAATGAGATATTTGGACTGCTCGAGGATCTCATTTTTTGCAAATTATTTCGATTTCTCAAGAATTTCACTTTCCACAATCTAAGAGAGAGGAGATGTCAAAATTATGCACATCCGAACTAAAAATGATTTTTTCCCCCAATTATAGCTCAGTTCTTTGGAAAAGCGTAAACCTATTAGTGAGAGAGATTTTTAAAATTAAATGTGTTATTTGATAAAATGTAAATGATAATTCACCTTTTGAAAATTCTCAAACTTTCAGACGTGCCCTTTCATAAAACGACATAAAAAAAATTCAATCCTATTAAACACTGTCGCTGGAACCAGACTCAAACAGAAAAATACCATCGTTCATCTCATTTATTGAATCTAATGAACATAAAAAATATCCCATCGTTCATACCCTTTATTGAATTAAATGTGCCAAAGAAATAATCGGTTCTACAGGGAAAAAAATTACGATAAGAAATAGGAATATGATGCTTAGTTATTCATTATTGCAGCTTGCTAGGGCACAGGATATCTACTCTCCTGGATTATGACGTCAACGGAGAAGAATCCAATTACTTTCTACACGATTCACACGCTTAGTAGCTCTTCACCAGCAGTAACCCAATCCCTGTGACAACGAGCGTCGAAGGAACACCAAATCGCAGATGACTGAAGAAGGAGAGATTGTAAGCAAAGTACTGAACTCGGCGAGCCTGCTCGCAGACTATGAGATTGGCTGCAGATCCAAGCAGGGAGAGGTTTCCGGCCACTGTACTGACCCATGCAAGCATGAGCCATGCTCGCATCTCTTCTGCAGGAGAAATGAGTGCTGCAGATGCAGCAATTCTTCCACCAAGCAGGAGAACTGCATGATTGTAAATAAGAATGCATGTTTAGTTCTGACATTGAAGTTTTCTTTACTTTTTTTTTCGAAATGGAAAATCGATGGGTGATAGATAATTATTTTATTTTAAAGAATGGTTACATACTGTCTACTATTTTAAGAATTGGGGTAAAAAATTGCTTGCAAAGGTATCACAGGATGCAAACAAAGAATGGAGATACCAAAAGGATCACATGTTAAAAGCAAAAGAACAAAATCAATAATTATGAGAGAGATCCATTGTGTTGTGGGGACAATGGATGGTCCCTTCTTCCAAGAGGTTGTTGGTTCACAATTAAGACTGCTTTTGCAGAGGAAGGACAGAATCCATTTACGACTGCGAGGAATTGATTGAATTTCTAGCTTAACTAAGGCCAATTGGAGTGAAATCAATAACATCAGTGGCTATATCTTCCATTGTTATTGAATTTTATCTTCTTCTGGAAAGAAAAAGAAAACCCTTAGATAACAAGTAGAAGCTGATGTTTTAGAGTTAATACTAGTTAAGTCAATGTTTAATGTTTTTTAGGGAAACTTCAACTAGTAATTTTATAAACTATGATATTATGACTGAGGTTTAATGTCCAGTCTTGAGCTCAGTCTCTAGCAAAAATGAGATAACACCAGTGCCATGCCAATGAGGATAGTGGAACCCAGGAGGAGAAAGGAAGGAGAAAAAGAGCGAGGCTTACAACTTACCTCGATTCATGTCACTTCCTGCTGGAATGAAGAAGCACGCGTAATTTTGAATGACAGTAATAGGATATTAGGCTAAGTTCAATGGTTCAGAGGATCTATAGGTTATTTACTGTTTATGTTTTGAAGTGGGTTTCACCTTCGTTGAGACTTGTAACGGAGAAGCAGATCGCCATCGGCGATTATGAGTCAACATCAAGTAGAAGCCAGGAAGAGTGCTTGAGATAAGTATAATTTTTGCTGGACCCATATTAGTTTTGGTCCATGAGCAAAACAATGTGTTCCATGCATTCAACTGAAACTGGGCATCCTTTCAAACCTTGATTAGGACAACGGCTGTCCCTTTGTTAGGTCTATTCTGAATTGCTTGACCTATATTTATGATATGCAGATTATACAACCACTTATAAGTTATCTGTAAATCTAAACTACAGCTACCTAACTGGGTATGGTGAACAGACTCACGTTAACTATAAAAACATAAGAGCAAGACTAATAAAAGGACTGGGCCTGAACGAATTCACTGATAATTTACTCTGTTATGTGGGCATCAGAATTCTAGAACTTTATTAAACATAAAGGACCACTTTTCTTTAAATTGTCTACAATCCAAAGTAGGTTGAAGCAGGAGGACAATATTTCAGTCGCCTAATGCAACTTTCATGCTGATACGATCAAAGCATGCGAACAGACTGTACGATCCAAACATTGAACAGATAATCTGAAAATGCTCATTTCATTTGAAGTAAAGAAGAATAGAATACCTGTAGGGACATTGGAAGCCACGTTCGAAAGCACAAGAATCACGAGGGCAAGAAGTGCAATTCCACTAGATCTATCAATGCGGGAATAAGGTTCAACAAACTCCCACAGAGCACTCGGTATACCGGTTTTGTTAAATCCATCCATGGTGATGAACATCCCACAGAAGAATATCAACAAGGAGTATGAAACCTGTTTTAGATTATAAATGAGAATAAGCTTCCAATTTGAAGTGCAGAAGTGTGATGGATCTTACCTTATCCAAGCAAGGGCATGCATCCTTAAAATCTAGCACCACTAGAGCAAGAGCAGCACCGATGGCAGTCCATGACATATTTAGCCCCATCAGAAGAGCGACGAGCATCCCAAGAGTTACAAGATAAACGCAAGCCTTCCACACTAGGATCTTCCATCTCTCCATGATATTTTCCTTGGAGTCGAAAGACAGTACAGAAGGCTCTCCTCTGGAACCGCGGCTTTGGTTGCTGTAAGTCCTGGAAACCCTCTTCGACGACGCGCCGTCCTCTTTCTGCGAGATCCCGGAGACCTCCGCCGGCTCCTTCGACGCGTTCGAGGCCCGCAACGACTCAATTCCCGAGCTTGATGGATTCTGCACATCGATGTCGACGCTATTGGCCCTGCTACGAACGCTGCTGATGTAACCAAATTCCCCGGACAAGGAATGGGTGCGCGCTAGGGCGTCGAGGGTAGAGCCAAATTCCTGGGATTGCAAAGAGGGGAGGTGCGACATGGTGGCCGGGGAGAAGCGGTGCAGGATCATGTCGTCCTCCGCAACGACTTCGCTGACGGTGGAAACCACTTCCTCGTCCTTCTCCACCGAGAGGAGTTTCCAGAAGTAGCAGAGGAGGATGGCGGCGTTGAGGAGGCCTCCGACGAGGACGGCGGGGAAGAGCCCGGCCAGGAACTTGCCGAAGGGGATGCCGCTCTGCACCGCGATGACGAGGTTCTGGGGGTTGCCTATCGGGGTCGCCGCGGATCCAATGTTGGAGCTGGAGGCAAGGGCGAGGAGGAAGGGCTGGGGCGGGAGGTTGTTCTGGCGGGCGAGCTTGAGGATGAACTCGGTGAGCACGACGCAGCTGGTGTCGTTGGTGAAGAGGGAGCTGGATACAGCGGAGACGAGGCATATGCGGAGGAGCAGGTCCTTGCCGCCGTGGCTCTTCCATGCGAGCAGCTTGCCGAGGTGCTTGAACATGTCGGCCTTCTCTAGGAAGACGCTGACGACCATGGTGCCGAAGAGGAGGCCGATGATGGGGAGGTCGATGGCGTCGTAGGCTTCCTCCGGCGGGATGACCCGAAAAACCACCATGAGCATGGCGCCCAGCAGGGAGCCGGCGGTCCGGCCGATGGGCAGGAAGGGGACCGCCGGAAACACGGCCAAAATCCAGAATATCCCAAACGCAATCGAGCCTAGAACAACCTTCACAAGCGCCTCCATCGCCATCTTCGCTCTCGCTCTCTCTCTCTCTCTCTCAAATGGAATTAAAAAAAAAACACACAGATTTTTAAAGGATAGAGAACACAGACTGAACCCACCACTGCACGATGATCAAATGCTTCAACATCTTCTGCTCATGCAAAAATATACTGCGATTCAAACGAACAGGACAGGATGACTCTGCTTCTTGCTTGGTGATGCAATGCAGAAAGAGTCGAATCACAAAATGTTCTTTCGAAATGGCCTACCCCTACACTATTCGCAGTACCTCTCCGTTTCTATAGAGAGGTTTATCGATTGCGTTCCTTGTTCTCTGACTCTTCATGTCCACACAAAAAGAAAGTTTTCGGACCCAAAAAAAAAAACAAAAACAAAAACAAAAAGAGGATGATCTATTTATTGTTTTTTTTTGTATTCATTAAAACACGGCCAAACTTCCAACAGTGATGCCACAATTATTGAGAGGTAATTTTCACAGATAACATCTTATTAACAGAAAATAATAATAATACTATTGTATAAGCTTCATTATTTACATCAGGTAGAAATTGCTTTAGAACACATGGGAGCTCCTTAAGAAATTACTCGTAAAAAATTATTCAACTCATATAAATCTCAAAACTTCCATTAAGAGATATTTTGGTATTAGTATTTGTGTCTCAAAAAACACAAAGTAATCAAATTTATTAACTTAGTTAATTCTTTCACGCATTTAAAGTGCAAATCTAATTAGAGAGGTGTTAAACTACTAGAATCACTTCATTCGAATCGATCGAATCAATTAAATTGAAATCAAATTTTTTTAGTTAATTGAATCAATCGAATTTTTAAATATAAATCGAACAGACAAAAAATTGATTAATTCAGTCAAAAATAAAAAAATCAAAATCAATCGATTGAAGATACAGTACTAATCGACTAGTGTTACAATATCACATTTTACAAGACTGATTGATGCGGCATAAATTTTCTACCTCCTTTGGGATGAGAATGTCAAGGAGGCTTGGAATCCTCTCCGGTCACAACAGTAAAAGATAATGAAAGAGTAAGAAGAACATTGACAAGAGATTTAACGTGGTTCGAAATTCCAATTCTCCATCTGAGCTCTAGAGTGAGCTCCGACGCTATACGCCTTTACTATAATCTCTCCTTTTCAAAAGTATTTTCGGAGTGGAGAAAACCTCTTACAGACAGAAATGTGTACAAAGTGATGAAAATAAGACTTGTATGATTTTCCACCTCTTTCTTCCTCCTATGATCTGTTCCTTCCCTTTCGTGATCACCTCGTAAAACTCCTCCACCGTAGCTTAGAATGAGAGAGAGAGAGAAAGAAAGTTCAAGTGTTTAGAAGTTGAAGCTTAGGTTGAATCCCCCCCTCTTCCTCCTCCCTCCTCTCCCTTTATACCTGCTGCCCTTGGAGTCAGCTGTTGCGTAACAAACCACCCGGATCACCGTCCACGTGGAAGACCCTTCTAACCTGAGGAATAATGTTGTTATGATATTAGTGAATGAAGGTTACTAAGAATCTTCTATGGGGTTCTCTAGGTGTCTTGGTTTGTTATTCCGCGTAACACCTTACCCTTGGCCTCATTAGAGAGCGTAATAGAAAACACCTTCTCCTTTCTTTACCCTCACCTTACCCCTGGCACATTCTTCCTCCTAGTCATCTCTTCTTATCCCTACCTCAACTCGGCTCTATTTCCCAAGCTGCCCTTAGTTTATTTTCCCGACTTGCTTCTTTACATCACCCTAGTTTTAAGCCGAGGTGCATATAACTCAACTCGGATCTCCGAGTTGCTATTTAGCTTTGTTTTGGCCACCAAGCACATGCACTTATATCCCACCTTGATTTCCCGAGTTGCTCCCCCTAAAACCTGCTCAATTTCTCGAGTCACTTATCTAGCTTCCTTCTGACCATCAAACTTCCTTTTCCTTCCCCAAGTTGCCACCTCATCAACTTGGCCTATTTCCTGAGTCGAGTCTTGCTAGACTAGAATGTTAGGGAAATCAACCCATGAATGATGTGTTTTGATGTGTGTGACAAAGGTTTAAGTTAGGTTGTTTGTGGATTTGATATGTGTGTTGTGAAGGGATTTCCCTTGTCGAGTCCGTGAGAGGAAACTTCGCTTCCCCTTCGCCTCGGTTGCTTGACCATGATGATCCCTTCGATGTCCCCGGATTAAAAATTTAATCCTAGACAAAAGCGATTCCCAAAGCAACCAAGTCATCGTCGTGCTATTCGTTTAGAGAGGTCACTTGAACAAACAAGTTGTTCAAGTGACCATCCTCTATTCTACGAGTAGCCGCGGAATAGGCGATGTCCGGATCGCCGGTTTTTGTGTTTATACTCGGGATCCAAGTATTATTTAGCCTATTTACAGAAATATAACATGCTTATATTTTGAAAAACAAACACAAGCAATGAATAAAAGAGATAGAAGAATAGTTATACCTCTTGGTCTTCTAATGTATGACCCTCCTCCTTTTGGACGTCGTGTGGGCGACGATCCACCAAAAGTCAAAGCTCCTAGATCGCAAAACTTCCTTCCTTGCTTTTCCCAAGCAAGAGGAAGAAGAGAAACAATGTTTTTCTCCTTCAAAAACTCAACCAACAAAGAACTATAGAAGTTCTTGCCGCCGGCCAACTAGAAGGAGAAGAAGATGATGGAAAACTACCAAGACACCAAGGGAAACCCTATATCTTGTTTCCACCACCTAAGGAGAAGAGAGGGGAGTGTTTTGGGCGCCGGCCAAGGGCTGGGAAGGGCTGGAATAGCTGCTGGACGTTGGCCACAAGGCAAGGAAGAAGAAGGAAAACTTGCCTTATTTGGTGCCACCCTTGCTTCCAAACCCTAACCCTAATTCCAATCCTATCTCAACTAGGATTGCCCTATTCTTGCCGCCCAAGCCTTGCTCCCTCTCTATCATCATCTTCACGCCAACCCCATGCCACCTTTTATAGAGTTTGGGGATAAGCCATGAATTAATCTCCTCCATTGGTTCTAGGGATTTAATCTCAACCGTCGGATCTAGAGATTTAATCTCAACCGTCTGATCTTAGAGATTTAATCTCTACCAATGGATCTTAGTGTTTTGTTTCTATCCATTGGATCTAAGCATCTTGAGGTGTTAATGGGCTACATTAGGGACCATGAGGAGGAGTTGGGTCTTGGCCACCCATGGATCAAGCCCACATAAAGTCCGATCCACTAATGATGGTCCAATCCACTAAAGGTCCATCATTGATCTACCTCGCCAACCCCCATATGATAATATGGGCTCCATATATTATTTGTACATTTTCTCCCGTGTTTAAGATCTCGAATGTCCACGATTAATTAATTTGCGACCATTAATTAATCAACATCTAACTCCTTGAGTAGTACCACTCAACCTTTCATCATCACGACCTAGTCCACTGCAGGTTTACTGATGAACCTTATGAGCTCCTCAAGGGGACATCATCATCCTAATATATAGGACACGGTTTCCTCCTATAATCAACGACACACCATATAAATAATATCATCTCCCAACTTACCGAGTCTATCGATTTAATCTATAAATCTCGCCCATTGGTAAATCAAAGAGATGAGTACCAAGTATATGTGCCTGTTATTATATCGGGATTAAGAGCATGTACTAAATAATATCTGAGGTCCGATTCGATTATGTAGTCAGCAATAAATCGAATCACCTCTGTGTCGGTCCTGCTCAATACACACAAAGTGCACTAGTGTGATTCTATGGTCAAGACAAACCAATACCAAATCACACTACAACCATTCCGATGGTTTGTCCAAAGTCATCTCGGTTGTGAGCCTTTACTTATACTTTATAAGGAGCCGATAACATGATCTCCCGTGTGACACCACACACCATGTTATCTACAATATAACGTATTAGACAATATGCATAAATATATGCAAACAATGATCATGTGATTCTTATTTCAAAATAAAGATGTTCATACAAAAGATAGACTTTTCAGTATACATCCCTACATGTTGAAGTCGCGCAGGACTTAGTAATTCACACATGGTTAGCTTGACAAAGCATTGGCAAGATCACCATCTCATGACTCGGTCCTTGAGTCGGTGAAGGACGACATTGTGAAACCGTACGCTTGGTGCATCCGAGGGATCGTCGGACGAGGAGCATTGGAGTGAAGCCAAGGAAGTAGACTTAAGGGCGAAACGCGAAGGATGGCATTGCGAAGCCGTGTGCTTGGTGCATCCGAGGGACGTGGCCGGACGAAGAGAGCTTCAAGGCGAAGGACTCCAAGGGAGATGAGAGTGAGCGATTGTAACCCAGGATGGGGTAGCTCATAGGCGAACTTGGCCGAATGGCTATGTCAAGTGTCGGATGCTCAACCAAAGGTTGGTTTGAGATTTTACCCGACACTAGTCGACTGCTATAGGTAGCAGTCGACTGCTCTAGGTCAATTGGACTCGACCAGTATTCGACTAAACCATTTCTGGCCCAACAGTCGATTGCTAGGGTTTGACAGTCGACTGCTCGACCATCAGTCGACTGCCAAGGGACGACAGTCGACTGATCGAGGTAAGTTCACGCACAGAAGGTTGATCAGTCGAGTGATCGCTTTAGTCACTCGATTGATGGCTCCATCAGTCGACTGATGGGAAGATTAGTCGACTGATGTGGGAGTCGTTGGTTGAAATCCAACGTGGATGAAGCCGCCAAGCGTTAACGATTCAGCGACTACAAGATAGTCGGGATGGATGGCCTCTTCCCTATAAGAAGGGGCCTTGGGTCACTTGGGACGGTTAATGCTTAACTCCTAAAGTTCTCCCAAGTTCCCAATACATTTTTACTCCTCTTCCTTGAGTTTATTTCAATCATATTGTAATAGGAGTGATTCTTGTAAGAAAGGTTTATCTCCACCTAGCTTAATGCAAAGGAGAGACTAGTGGATTTGAAGGGAGTGATTCGCCATACGAATCGGGTCGTGGATTAGCGGCAATGGCCGTAAATAACGTTACATCCTTGAGTTTGTGAATTGTTCTTTATTTTGTGTTTTACTCTTAATTGTCTTTAGTTTTATTATTCCGTTGCGCTAACCCTAATCGTAGACGATTAAGACGTGATCGAACTCCACCATCTAAGAAGAAAGTTATTCACTCCCCTCTAGCCAACCACCGATCCTCCAACATAGAACATATACCCTACATTATAATCCTTCCCTCCGATCTCATCCTACCACCCATAATTCCTTTTCCTAGCTCCTAAGTCATATTATAGCAGTATCATTAGTCACCCCCCTAAAATAGTCAAACGAAGCCTTGAGTTTGACTTTCTAAGTGAGGAACCTTTTTTAATCACTTTCCTTGCCCATACCTTCACTACCCTTTCATCTTTTACCAATCTCATTTATCTTATTGGGCTAGGGTTTTCCTCTCCATTACTTACCCTAAGTGTATTAAGCTTCTTACTGGGCTAATGGACCCCGCTTTTTCATTTTAAGGGGAAGTTTTAAAGACAAAAACCCTCAGAACCCTGGTCTTCACACAACAACTTCTTCGTCTTCTCTTTCCTCCAACGACCGCCTTCTTTCAACCATAAGTAAGTGCTGCCCTGCTTTCCCTACTATGACTCCTTCTCTGACAAACCCTATCTCAACCCCCTGGTATGAAGATATTGTCACACTCAGAGACGGAAACCATTACTTCCTTGATATGAAGGACTTATTTATAGATTCCACTGTAAAATGCTTTTTTTCTTCCACCTCTTACTGCCCACATCTTTCCCTTCTCAATCATCACTGTTTCTTCTTCGAACAACTAATAAATGACCTTCGACTACCTGTACCACCCATTTACTTTGAACTATTAGATTTCTATAAACTACCCATAAACCAATTAGCTCCCAATGTCTTCCGACTACTAGTGGCCACCGTTGTAGTTTTTAAGCATTTAGGGCTTCCTCTGTCCCCCCTAATGTTCCATTGCCTCTTCCAGTTAAAATCTTCAAAGGAAAGTATTTTTTATTTTGCTAGTCGTCCCGATTGTCAGTTCCTTACCAATAAACCTTCCTCCCATAAAGGTTGGAGGGACTTATACTTCTTTGCACAACTCCTTGCCCCACTTTCCCATTCTGAAACTTAGAAGACTACCCTTCCAGACTTGCCCCCCTTCCAGGATTGTAGACTCTAATGTTCTTTTGCTGAGGTCCATAAGGTGTTGAAACAACACCATTACAATCCTGACCTCCTATTAGATGCCCATATCCTAAGCCATTACAAGTTGTCCCCTTCCACCTAGACGATCCCATCATCATAGGTAGGGTATTAACAACATTTCAGATACAATGTTTGCTAATTCTTATTATTATTATCCATTGTTCTGGATGTCTTGTATTGCAGATGACTTGATGCAGAGGGCTAAGAATAGCGCAGAGAAAGCCATCGCCCTTAAGCCCCAAAAGAAACGGACAAGGGGAAAATCTCCTGTTCTACCCCCTTCGCCCCCCAAGAAGCTCCGCTTGCCCAAGGGGGCGTTGTCAGCTCCTCAACTCTCCCGGCAACTGAAGGTAGGAAACTTCGCTTCCCACTTCAACTCGATCGCTTGTTCATGGAGATCCCTTCTACGTCCCCGGATAAAAATTTTTTATCCTTGACAAGAGGGATTGCCCAAGCAACCTTGTCATCATCGTGCTATTCGATTAGAGTAGTCACTTGAACAAACTTGTTGTTCAAGCGATCAACCTCTATTCTACGAATAGTCGCGGAATAAACGATGTACGGATCACCGACTTTTGTGTTTATGTTCGGGGTCCAAGTATATTTAGCCACAAAATAGAATATATCATGCATATATAATTGAAAACAATTACAAACATGTTACATATGAAGATAGATAAGTGTTATACCTCTCGATCTTCTATCGTATGTCCTTCCTCCTTTTGGACGTCGTGTGGGCGACGATCTACCAAAAGTCGAAGCTCCTAGATCACCAATCTTCCTTCCTTGCTCGCTCCGAACAAGAGGAAGAATAGAAACAAGACCCTTCTCCTTCCTTTAGCCAACCAACAAGCACCAAGCAAGTTGTTGCCGCCGGCCAACAAGGAAAAAGGGATGAGAATGATGGATGCCGGCCAAGAGCTCCAAAGGAGGACCCTAAGCCTTGTTTCCACCGGCCAAGGAGAGGAGAAGAAGCTGGTTTGGATGCCGGCCAAAGGAGGGAAGAGCTGTATGGACGCCGGCCACCAAGGAAGAAGAAGAAGATAAGGAAAAGGTTTCCTTATTTTGTGCCGCCAACTCCAAACCCTAACTCCAAGCCTCTTGCCGCCAACTTCAAAACTCCCTTGCTTCTCATTAATTCCATGCCAACCCTTAAGCCCCTTTTTATAGGTTTAGGGATAAGCCTTGTTTTAATCTCCACCATTGGTTTTAGGGATTTAATCTCAACCGTCGGATCTAAAGATTTAATCTCAATCGTCGGATCTAGAGATTTAATCTCTACCTTTGGATCTAGAGTTTTGTTTCCATCCATTGGATCTAAGCTTCATTAGGTTTTAATAGGCTACAATAGCGACCATGAGGAGGAGTTGGATCTTGGCCACCCATGGATCAAGTCTACATAAAGTCCGATCCATTAATGATAATCCAATCCACTAAAGGATTATCATTGATCTATCTCACCAACCCCCATAAGATAATATGGGCTCCATATATTATATGTACATTTTCTCCCCGTGTTTAAGATTTCGAATATCCGTCGATTAATTAATTTACTGACCATTAATTAATCAACATCTAACTCCATGAGTAGTACCACTCAACCTTTTCATCATGCCGGACCAAGTCCACCTGCAGGGTTGACATGATGAACCTTATGAGCTATGGGACTGCCCAATTCAGATTTAAAAGGAAACTTACCATGCTAAAGAGAGGACTGAAGCTTTTAAACCAACAACACTTTCAACACATCCAAAACCGATCAAAGAGAGCACAAGAGCAACTTCAAAATCTGCAGAGTAGTGGTCTAGGTCTTGGGATCATGGATGACCACTATAAGGAAGCAAAGTAACAAGCGGATAAATTGGTCCGAGCAGAATATCTTTTCTTCCTTCAAAAGGCAAATCACAAATACTTTAAAGAAGTAGACCGAAACACAACTTTCTTCCATTCGTTGGTCAAGAGGAACAACAAGCGGAGGGAAATTGTTGCGGTGGAAGGAATGGACGGAGAGGTCACTATGGATGCCGGGAAGGTAGCACAAGTATTCGTGGAGCATTTCCAAAGGCAACTAGGGGAGAAAAAGGACCGGACCGCATTCCGAAATGATTGCATGCAATATGGGAGGATGCTTACGATGGAGCACAAATCATAACTTACCCGCATGCCTACGGCCGATGAAATCAAGAAGACATTATTTAGTATTGGTGAACTCAAAGCTTCGGGGTCGGATGGATATAGCTCCAAATTCTACAAGGAGGCATGGGAAACAATCGAACATGACTTTACCGAAGGCATTATGGAGTTCTTTCAAAATGGGAAGCTTCTCAAGTCATGGAATCATACACTCATTAGCTTAATTCCAAAGAGCGAGCATGCTAGCAAAGTGCAGGACTATAGGCCGATATCATGTTGCACGGTGTTCTACAAGGTCATATCCAAACTACTTGCTAGCCAGTTATCAGGTGTCACAGATCACTTGCTGAATAGGGCACATACAACATTTGTCAAAGGAAGATCAATCACAGATAGCATCCAGTTAGCCCAGGAATTGCTGAGGCACTACACTAGGAAGAGAATTTCCCCTAGGTGCACCCTGAAAGTGGATTTGCAGAAGGCCTTTGACTCAGTACATTGGGATTTCTTATTAGATGTCCTCAGCGCCCTACAGTTCCCACCCATCTACATCGCATGGATCAAAGAATGCATCACCACCACGTCTTTCTCTGTAGTGATCAATGGGTATACACATGGGCATTTTCATGGGGGCAGAGGACTTAGACAAGGTGACCCACTCTCACCTTACTTGTTTGGCATTTGTATGGAGTATTTATCCAGATCCTTGCACTGCAAGTACTGCGATCAGATTTCAAATTCCATCCCACATGTGAGCACTTGGGCATCTCCCACTTGATATATGCTGATGATCTATTGCTTTTATCACGGGGAGACATACCTTCAGTTAGGAGACTAGTTGATTGCTTGGCACAATTTTCACAGATGGCAGGACTCACTGCAAGTGTGCACAAATCCAGCTGCTACATGGCGGGCATAGATGTGCAGACCAAAGCCCAGATATGTGCTATTACCGGCTTCCAGGAGGGAGAGATGCCTTTCAAATACTTGGGAATCCCATTAGCCTAAAAAAAACTCAAAATCTCGGACTATGGGATACTTCTAGATGGCCTCTCCAGGAGGATTAATACATGGCCAAAACAGAGCCTCTCTTATGCAGGTAAAGCACAGCTTATCGCATCGGTGCTGCAGGGGGTCGAGTGTTACTGGATGTCCATATTGCCACTGCCAGCTGGAGTTATTGAGCGCATTCATAGCCTATGCCGGGCTTTCATGTGGACGAGTAAGAACCCCCCCATTTCATGGTCAGCTATATGTGGGCTGAAAGAGGAAGGTGGTCTAGGCTTGAGGGACTTGAAGTCTTGGAACCTCGCACTACTGACAAAGGTTCTATGGCGTATACAATACAAGCCAGACTCACTATGGATACGATGGGTGCATCAGCATTACCTCGCATACCCAAGATTCAGGGGCGAGGAGGCACACGGATTCGCCATCGATGAAAATAATTCGCACATCGAGAGATAGTATATCAAGCTATTACAGGTAGCCCACTGCGGCAAAGATCACACACACTAGCGCATGGTTGTGAGGCGGGAGTCACGGCGAGCATATGATCATTTCAGAGAGCATAGACCAAAGAAAGCGTGGGTTAAGACTATATGGAAGAGGGACATCCAGCCAAGCCATCAGTTCACACTGTGGTTGTTGGCTAATGGGAGGCTGCCTACCAGAGATCGACAGAGCTACATGGAGGACAGGAGATGTGCATTTTTAGACTGGAGGAGGAGACACAGGCACATGTATTCTTCAGATGCCATGTGGTGAGGCTATTATGGGCACGGGTGAGGAGATGGATGCAGATGCGATCAGAGATGAGCACGTACAGACGAGCACTATGCATCTTTAGACTTCATTATCGGGGGGACTCAGATGGTATGAGAGCACGACATCTAGCCCTTGGAGTGAAAGTACATTATGTCTGGAGGGCAAGAAATGAGATCAGATTTGAGGATTCTCGGTTTGATGAGGAGAGGATATTTAGGAAGATACAAGTACATGTATATAGAGCACTTGATGTATCCCATGCAATATATATATATATATATATATATATATATATATATATATATATATATATATATATATATATATATATATATATATATATATATATATATATATATATATATATATATATATATATATATATATATATATATATATATATATATAATGTTCCCAAACCCTATCTTCAATTTGAGGTTTAGGCATTTTAGGGTTTAGGGTCCCCAAAACCCTAACCCTAAGGTTTTGAAAAAAAAAAAAACAAGTTGCAAATAGGGTTCCCAAACCCTATCTTCAATTTGAGGTTTAGGCATTTTAGGGTTTAGGGTTCCCAAACCCTAACTTCAAACCCTAACCTAGGTTTCAAAAAAAAAAAACGTTGCAAATAGGGTTCCCAAACCCTATCTTCAATTTGAGGTTTAGGCATTTTAGGGGTGAGGGTCCCCAAAACCCTAACAAAAAAAAAACCGTTTCAGATAAGGTTTTCAAACCCTAACTCCAATTTTGGGGTCTTGGTATTTTAGGGTTTAGGGTTCCCAAACCCTAACTTCAAACCCTAACCTAGGTTAAAAAAAAAACGTTTCAGATTGGGTTTCCAAACCCTAACCCCAATTTTGGGGTCTTGGCATTTTATGTTTTAGGGTTCCAAAACCCCCAAAAAAAAAAAATTCTTGGTAGGGTTTCCAAACCCTAACTCCAAATTGGGGTTTAGGCACTTTAGGGTTTAGGGTTCCCAAAACCATAGCCCTAAGGTTTTGTTTTAAAAAAAAAAAATTGTGAGAGGTTTCTTATTTTGTATAGTGGGTTGTTTTGGGATGATGAGATATAGGTCCACCATGATGACCTATCTAGTCTACAGATAACGGCTGTGGTAGAGACACGCCAAATCCGTTGATGGCTGAGGCTTTGCCAAAAAGCCTAGAGAGGTGAATAGGCCCACCTGAATGGCCTATCTAGTCCGCAGAAACTGCTCAGAAAGACACCATAAACTGTTGATAATGACCACTTGCTAAAAGTGGGGTCACGACACTAGAGAGGAGGAGGATGATGGAGACCAGATGGCGCGGAGAGGACACAGATAGGATGTATGGACCGATCACAGGGCCAGGCCAGGTAGGGATTGCATCAGTATGAGGTTCACTCAGACACAGGACATGCGATAGTCAGAGGATGTGGTTATACTTCCATCTTTGGCAGCAGGATGCGAGAGAGAGGACTGACCGCACAGTACAGGAGAGGGTTGGTACATTGAGCGTGATGGTACACTTGAGAGCACATGTACTTTCTGCCCTGGATGTCTACTCAGATCGGACACTTCGTCGGATATGACATGAGTAGGCTCCTTGGATCATGTATGGTTGTGCTATTTTGATGATATATATATTTACCTTCATCAAAAAAATAATGAACCTTATGAGCTCCTCAAGGGGACATCATCATCCTAATATATAAGACACAATTTCCTCCTATAATCAACAACACACCATATAAATAATATCATTTCCTAACTTACCGAGCCTATCGATTTAATCTATAAATCTCGCCCATTGGTAAATCAAAGAGAAGAATACTAAGTATATGTGCCCGTTATCATATCGGGATTAAGAGTATGTACAATATAATATCTGAGGTCTGATTCGATCATGTAGTCAGCAATAAATCGAATCACCTCTAAGTCGGTCCTGCTCAATACACACAAAGTGTACTAGTGTGATTCTATGGTCAAGGCAAACCAATACCAAATCACACTACAACCATACCAATGGTTTGTCCAAAGCCATCTCAGTTGTGAGCCTATACTTATACTTTACAAGGAGCTGATAACATGATCTCCCGTGTGACACCACACACCATGTTATCTATAATGTAATGTATTAGACAATATGCATAACCATAAAAATATGCAAACAATGATCATGTGATTCTTATTTCAAAATAAAGATGTTCATATAAAAGATAGACTTTTCAGTATACATCCCAACAATCTCCCACTTATACTAAAAGACTTTGCTGTCCTCAAACTGCCATACATCTGATCCCCATTCCCTCCACATGCCTATCAAAAGCTCTTGCCGGAAGGGCCTTAGTGAAAGGTTCTGCCAGGTTATCCTCCGATGCAATCTTGGCCACAACAACTTCTCCTCTCTTTACGATTTCTCGTATCAGGTAGTACTTGCGCTCTATGTGTTTACTTGTCTTATGGGCTCGTGGTTCCTTCGAGTTTGCAACTGCACCACTATTATCACAATAAATTGTGATAGTTCTGGGCAAACCAGGAATCACATCCAAGTCCATCAGGAAGTTCCTGAGCCACACAGCTTCGTTGGCTGCCCCAGAGGTTGTCACATACTCAGCTTCCATGGTGGAGTCCGCCACACATTTCTTCTTGACACTCCTCCATACAATAGCTCCACCTCCCAAAGTAAACACAAAACCTGAGGTAGACTTACTGTTATCCCTATCTGATTGGATGTCAGAATCTGTGTAACCCACAGGGAGTAATTTGTCTGCCTGGTAAACCAACATATAATCCCTAGTCCTTCTTAGGTACTTTAATATATGCTTTACCGCAGTCCAATGTCCCTATCCTGGATTACTCTAATATCTGCTGACCATGCCCACGACAAAGCAGATATCTGGTCTTGTGCATAGCATCACATACATGAGGCTTCCTACTGCCGAAGCATAAGAAATCGCCTTCATCTCCTCTATCTCCTCAGATGTTCTAGGACACATCTCCTTAGATAAAGGAACTCCATGCCTGAAAGGTAGAAAACCTTTCTTGGACTTTTGCATGTTAAAACGATCCATAATCGTGTCTATGTATGAAGCTTGGGATAAGCACATCATCCTTTTCCTGCGATCCCTTATAACCTTGATCCCAAGGATGTGTCCCACTTCTCCTAAGTCCTTCATATCAAACTATTTGGACAACCATACCCTTACGTCCGATAACACCTTGATACTGTTGCCAATTAACAAAATGTCATCTACGTATAGTACAAGAAATACCACTACATTTCCGTCACATCTCTTGTATACACAAGACTCATCCGGACATTGAATAAATCCATAAGACTGGATTACCTCATCAAAGCAGATGTTCCAAGACCTCGAAGCATGCTTCAATCCATAAATGGATCGATTAAGCTTACATACAAGATGCTCTTTGCCCTTTGCAATGAATCCCTCTGGTTGCTTCATATAGATGTTTTCCTTAAGACTTCCATTAAGGAAAGCTGTCTTGACATCCATCTGCCACACCTCATAATCCATATGAGCTACATTGCATAGGAGAATCCGGATAGACTTAAGCATGACTACCGGCGAAAAGGTCTCCTAATAATCGATACCCTTTTTCTGAGTATACCCCTTCGCAACAAGCCTCGCTTTGAAGGTCTCAACCTTCCTATCTATTCCTCTCTTTCTTTTGTAGATCCACTTGCATCCAATGGTTTTTACACCATCGGGTGGTTCTACTAGCTCCCAGACCTGATTTGAATCCATAGATTCAATCTCAGCATTCATTGCACTTTGCCAAGATACTGCATCTTTATCTTGGATTGCCTCGTCATATGTCCAGGGATCAGGTTCATGTTCGCTAGGGACCAAATCAGAAGATTCTCCCAAGAACATGAATCTATCAGGTTGTCTCATAACCCTCCCACTACGATGAGGTATCACCTGTGTATCCTCTGTGACACGCGGTGCAGTGACTTGTGGTATATCCTCTTGTACCGGTGGTACTGAAGAAGTGACTTCCTCTTTCAATTCCTCCAGAACAATCTTACTCATGGGCTTGTGGTTCATCACATAGTCTTCCTCTAGAAATCTGACGTTCGTGCTAACGATCACCCTCTGATCTCTAGGACTATAAAACAAACTACCTTTCGTTCCTCTAGGATAGCCAACGAACATACGTACTTCTGTACGAGGTTCCAACTTACCAGCATCTGCCTTTAGCACATGTGTTGGACTCCCCCATATCCGAATATGTCTTAGACGAGACTTTCGCCTAGTCCACAATTCTGTGGGAGTAGAAGGCACTGATTTAGATGGAACCAAGTTCAGAATGTACACTGCAGTATCTAGAGCATATCCCCAGAACGAATCTGACAACTCAGAATAACTCATCATCGATCTAACCATCTCCATAAGAGTCATATTCCTTCGCTCTACTACACCATTCTGCTGGGGTGTGTCAGGTGCAGACAATTGGGATTGAATCCTAGCCTCTGATAATTAATTCCTAAAGTCTCCCAAGAGGTACTCACCACCACGATCATATCGTAGTGTCTTGATACTTTTACCTTGACATTTCTCCACATCAGCCTTGAATTCTTTGAACTTGTCAAAGTATTCAGACTTGCGGCGCATCAAGTAAATGTATCCATATCTCGAATAATCGTCTATAAAAGAGACGAAATACTCAAAACCACCTCTAGCCTGGATAGTCATAGGACCACACAAATCAGAATGAACTAATTCTAACACATCTTTGGCTCTATATCCCTTGGCCTTAAAATACCTTTTGGCTAAACGTGTTTCAACGACTAGACCAAAAGATATACCTTTGTTCTGCTTGTGATTGGGGAAGTCCTTCTTCCAGTGTTCAGTCTGCTTACAAGTGAAGCACTTGCCTTTAGGCTTCTTCACTCCTCCCTGAGTTCCTCTGACCGCCTTTGCCCCAGTTTGTTTCTTCTTCTTCTTGCCTTTCGGCTTAGAAGTAGAAACCTTTTGGGTCACCATGGCATGCGCCTGAGCACTCTGATGAAATAGCCCCTCTGCCGCCTGGAGTTCTGTCAGAAGCTCCGCTAATGAATACAACCTCTTGTTCATGTTGTAGTTTAGGCGAAACTGCTCAAAACTCCTAGGTAGAGACTGGAGAATGATATTGACCTAGGTTTCCCCATCGATCTCAGCTCCTAGGACTTCCAACTCATTCAAATGAGCCATCATCTTGAGAACATGATCCCTCACGGGTGTTCCCTCGATCATGGTGGTCGTCATCAAGTTCCTCATGTCTTCCTGCCTTGCAACCCGATTCCGGTGTCTGAAAATCTCTTTGAGATTGAGCATCATGTCATAAGCAGTGAGCATGGTTTGATGCTGATGTTGCAGTACATTTGACATAGATGCCAAAATGTAACATCGCGCCATTTCATTGGCCTTTATCCACTTCTTATAACTCTCTTTCTCCTTTTCCCCAGAATCATCTGCAGGCTTAGGAGGGCACTCTTCGAGGAGTACATATTTGTATTCCTCAGCAGTCAAGACAATGTCAAGATTTCTCTTCCAATCAACATAGTTGGGTCCAGTAAGTTTATTCTCTTTCAGTATCACAGCAAGCGGGTTGAAAGGCATTTTGAAAGAAAACCTAAGAATCACATAGATCAAAAGATTAGATTTCAAAAAATTATTGATTCCTCAAATAATAAAATTTTAAAATCAACCAACACCTCAAAACACCGAGAATATCGTATGCCATGATAGTGTGGACGTATACGAATTCTACATTTGTAAGAGGAGGTTTTACCCATTAATTTTACTATCTTGTAAACCTAACTTTTTGACAAGTAAAATTAATAGTTGGTTCCTCTTTGGCTCTACAAATAAAAGCATTGACTCCGATGGGGAGGATACTTATATTTGTATCTAAGTGTTCACCATTACTCGGTACCAAGGTAATTATCTCGGGTTATGTGCCTTCCGATGGAAAAGTACACACGCTCCTTAATAATTTTCTATGACCATATTTGACCTTGTGATCCACAAACAAACTCATCCGATGGAGAGGAAGGCACTCAGAGCTGACGCACAAGTTTGTTTGCATCACTTGTCAAATTGTAATGGAGGCCATGAGAATTTTTTAAAAAATATCCCTCTCCCACTTAGTAATTTAAAATTAAGGAATTTTCTAGCCTACGACATTCATATCAAACAATAAGCAATAAATATGAAAAATAAATATTTTCCAACTATTATGGATTTTTCTTCAATATGTCTCCCGTCGTATCTCCATCTTGTCTGCTCCTCCTACGCCATGTACGAGCCATCCGAAGATCCGAGCCGAGAAAAAATTATTTTAATTTACATTCATCGATCCTATACTCCATGAGGGAGTGTACATGATATCTAGATCAAAAGTAAAATAAAATAGAAAGAGTGGCTAAACAATGCCCTATCTAATTTACAAAAATTAAATACTAGCCTCGTCAACCCCGAGGATTCAACAAAATATACAATTACACACATACAATCACATACACACATATGACCATAATAGTTGGATCCTATGCCTGCAACCAAAGAGTTAACCTACGCATATCCTACTATTATCTGACACATATAATGTATGAAAAGTGCATAAAAGTAAGCGAATCCTAAACACACAAAACCAGAAACCGTGGCTCTGATACCACATGAAGGTAGGAAACTTCGCTTCCCACTTCAACTCGGTCGCTTGTTCATGGCGATCCCTTCTACGTCCCCGGATAAGAAAATTCTATCCTTGACAAGAGGGATTACCCAAGCAACCTTGTCATCGTCATGCTATTCGATTAGAGTAGTCACTTGAACAAACTTGTTGTTGAAGCGACCAACCTCTATTCTACGAATAGCCACGGAATAGACGATGTACGGATCACCGACTTTAGTATTCATGTTCGGGGTCCAAGTATATTTAGCCACAAAACAGAATATATCATGCATATATAATTGAAAACAATTGCAAACATGTTACATATGAAGATAGATAAGTGTTATACCTCTCGATCTTCTATCGTATGTCGTTCCTCCTTTTAGATGTCGTGTGGGCGACGATCTACCAAAAGTCGAAGCTCCTAGATCACCAATCTTCCTTCCTTGCTCACTCCGAACAAGAGGAAGAATAGAAACAAGACCCTTCTCCTTTCTTTAGCCAACCAACAAGCACCAAGCAAGTTGTTGCTGCCAGCCAACAAGGAAAATGGGATGAGAATGATGGATGCCGGCCAAGAGCTCCAAGGGAGGACCCTAAGCCTTGTTTTCACCGGCAAAGGAGAGGAGAAGAAGCTGGTTTGGACACCGGACAAAGGAGGGAAGAGCTGTATGGATGCCGACCACCAAGGAAGAAGAAGAAGATAAGGAAAAGGATTCCTTATTTGGCGCCGCCAACTCCAAACCCTAACTCCAAGCCTCTTGCCGCCAACTTCAAAACTCCCTTGCTTCTCATTAATTCCACGCCAACCCTTAAGCCCCTTTTTATAGGTTTAGGGATAAGCCTTGTTTTAATCTCCACCATTGGTTCTAGGGATTTAATCTTAACCATCGGATCTAGAGATTTAATCTCAATCGTCGGATCTAGAGATTTAATCTCTACCTTTGGATCTAGAGTTTTGTTTCCATCCATTGGATCTAAGCTTCATGAGGTTTTAATAGGATACAATAGGGACCATGAGTGTAGTAGATTTGAGGCTGCTAGAGGGGGGGGGGGGGTGAATAGCGTCGCGCTCGTTCAATAATGGAATTCGTTGCGTTTGTCTCTACAATTTTGTTAGCGCAGCGGAAATAGAAAAATAATAATGATAACGAAATATACAACACGCAAACACAAATATTTAACGTGGTTCGGAACCTTAAGGTTCCTACTCCACGGATTGAACTCTAGTGATGCACACACAACCACTAATAAACACTCATTCTCGGAACAATCCGGAGGAGGAGAAACCTCGTATAATATGATTACAACAATAATCAAAATGCTACAAGCAAATACAATAAAATACAAAGCAATACAAGTAAAGAAAATACTTTATAAATGCTCTTGAATGCTTGATCGCTTGGTTGCTTTATATCAACTTGGAGACCCTGATTTGCAGTAGCAAATCGGCCCAAAAGCTCTCAAGAAATCATGCCATTTTCCTCCATCACGAGCTCCTTATAAAGCTTCAACCTGTGCTGGAAAAAGTCGATCAATCGACTGCTCGGGACCATCAGTCGACTGATGCCACTGTTGTCATGAGACAATGGCTAGATCTACGTTGGATAAGTCCAATGGATCCATCATCAGTGGACTAATCATACCCATCAATCGACTGATGGAGCCTTCACTCGACCAGTCGAGTGTCGACTCCATTCTGTGGCCGATTTCTCAAGCACCAGTCGACTGATCGATTGCTCGAGCCAGCAGTCGACTACCCACCTCTGCCAGTCGACTGCTAGGCCACTCCCACAGTCAAACCCTAGTTGACTACGCCAGTCGATTGCCACATGACACCAGTCGACTTGCACACCTCAAACGTGAGGTTTTAGCCCAAGTATGGTGCCCCCATAGTTGCTAGACCACCCTTAGCCTAGACCTAAACCTTCTAGCCACCTCCATCAGCCTTACGCCTCTCGGATCCCTCCAAGTCATCCATGACTTGTTCATCCATCGCGCTAGCCTTCAGGTGCTTCCATCGGCTATGTCATGCTAACGGTGTCTACACCGCCAAGGCACATTGGACTTACGCCGCCAAGACTCCGCTTGGACTTTACGTCGCCAACCATTGGACTTATGCTGCCAAGACTCCCGCTTGGACTTTACGCCGCCAATATTAAACACCTTGGACTTATCAAATGCCAAGACTCAAGCTTAGACTTTCCCTTGCCAACCCATGTTGGACTTTCCATGCCAAGACCCATGCTTGGACTTCCCTTGTGCCATGTACTCAAGACTTGGACTTTCCCAAATGCCAAGTGTCCCACTTGGACTTTCCATGCCAAGTACCCATGACTTGGACTTTACCTTGCCAAGACCCATGCTTGGACTTTCCCAAATGCCAAGTGTCCCACTTGGACTTTCCATGCCAAGTACCCATGACTTGGACTTTACCATGACAATTACGTTGTCATATGTTTTTGTCTAACATCAAAACATCTCTCGAGCCAAGCTCGAGTCCTGGTCAATCATGACCAGGGCCGATTGCACCAACAATCTCCCCCTTTTTGATGTTTGACAAAAACCAAACAAACCATTTCAAACCATTTGAGTTAGACCATCTAACTCAAAAACTCCTTATCAATTATCCTAAATTGGTAATTTAACCTTTTCCAAACTATTCTTCCCAAAATATTCTCCCCCTTTTTGACTAACATCAAAAAGGTCTTCTCCAAGGAGGTCAATGTCTCATGTCCCAATGATATCTTACAATCCCCTGCTTGGTTCAAAAATACCTAGGATGCCTACCATCTTCCTAGTGATAAGTCCCATATCACTCAAGAGAGGCAATCCTATTCACTCTCCCAATTTCCAAATTGGGTCTCTCAAAAACCCATCAATTTTCCCAATTGATGACATTCTCCCCATAACTTCTCCTCTTCAAGGAGAAAAACACATCCATCATCCCAAGATGGATACCTCCCCCTAAAGGCTTGCTCCCCCTTGATCATTGCACCAACAATGTCCTTGGGAAGTCTCTAAGTCAATAGGAACTCTAAACCATCAAAAATAAGGTTAAAAGTTCAAACATGAACTCTCCCCACCTTAAATTTGATACAAACCCTAAACAACTCTCCTAATCCATATCCAATGGATTTTCACCCTTTATAATGCTTCCCAAAGCATATCCTAGGGTTAGGAGTGGTTAGGGACCTTAACCGCAGCTGAACACGGGCTAAACAAACCTAGTTTTCCCGAAATCAGCATTAGAAGTTGACTCCGTCAGTTACCAGTCGACTGCCACTCACATCAGTCGACTGCCACCAAGGGCAGTCGACTGATAACTGAAATTTTTGAATTTCAGTTATCAGAGTCGAATTTTAGAAAATCATAAGTAATTCTACGTATATCGAAAAATCACGAAATATGATATGCATATTACTTATAGTCAATACAATGGGTAAAAAATAATAGAAAAATATTTTACCCATAAAATACTGAAATTGATACAAAATTCAAAAGTGAAGAAAACTTCTAAGTTTTAGCTCACTTTGTATCAATCTCATCAATGGTGATTACTATCAAAAGATAGACTTCACCAAAGTTTTTTTTTTCAAAATGATTTTAAACTGTTTTCAAAACCTTATTTTGGATCATATTCCTTGGGCTCATTGTACATGACTTGTACACAAGCTTTCCCAATGATCCATAATTAAAATTAGATGAGTTTTAGTTTATCTAGATGCAAAAACTATGCACCTTGGACTCAACTCATATCCTAACATCTCACATGTATCTAGGGTGTATAAATACACATACATGTCAATTTAATGTGAGATGTGGGTTTTGTTCTCCCTAATCTAGGGTTTTATGCATTTTTCTAAGGCAACCCTACTTGATTCCATTATAAATGAGATTTCAAGTCATGCCAAAGTCCTATACTCAATTTTAATCAAATGCATGAATGAATGATCATGGCATAAATAATAGCATTATTAAAGCATGGCCAATGATCATGATGTCATGGCATATGAAAAAATCTAAAACACATGATATTTACCTAAAACCTAGGTATACTCTGTTGGAATGTATACTGAAAGCCTTGCTCTTTTTGTATGAACATTTTATTTTGAAATAAGAATCACATGATCATTATTTTCACTTTATATATTTATTATATGTGTGCATATTGTCTAATATTTTACATTGTAGATAACATGGTGCTTGGTGTGGCACAGAAGATCATGTTATCAGTTCCTTGTAAAATATAAGTAGAGGCTCACAACCAAGATGGTTTTGGACAAACCATTGGCATGGTTGTAGTGTAGCTTGGTATTGTTTTGTCTTGAACAGAGAGTTACACTGGTACACTTAGGTGTATTGAGCAGGACCGACATAGAGGTGATTCAATTTAGTACTGACTACATAATTGAATCGGACCTCGGATATTATGTTGTATATGCTCTTAATCCCGATATAATAACGGGCACATGTACTTAGTATTTATTTCTTTGATTTACCAGTGGGTGAGATTTAGATGGATTAAATCAATATGCCCGGTAAGTTGGGAAATAATATTATTTACATGGTGTGCCGTTGATTATAGGAGGAAATCGTGTCCTATATATTAGGTTGATGATGTCCCCTTGAGGAGCTCATAAGGTTCATCATGTAAACCCAGTTGGTTGACTTAGTAAACATGATGATAAGGTTGAGTGGTACTACTCGAGGAATTAGATGTTAATTAATTAATGGTCAGTAAATCAATTAATTGACGGACATTCGATATCTTAAACACGGGGAGATAAATGTACAAATAATATATGGAGCCCATATTAATTTATGGGGGTTGGTGAGGTAGTTCAATGATGATCCTCTAGTGGAATGGAACATCATTGATGGATCAAGTTTGTGTGGTTCCGATCCATCGGGTGGCCAAGATCCAACTCCTCCTTATGGTCCCTATCGTAGCCTAATATAATCCTTGTGAAGTCTAGATCCAAGAATGTAAAACAAAACCTAGAACCAACGGTTGGGATTAAATCTCTAGATCCGATGGTTAGGATGAAACCCTAGAACCAACGGTTGGGATTAAATCCCTAGATCCGATGGTTAGGATGAAACCCTAGAATCGACGGTTGGGATTAAATCCCTAGATTCGACGGTTGGGATAAAACCCTAGATCCGACGGTTGGGATGAAACCCTAGATCCGACGGTTGGGATGAAATCCTAGATCCGACGGTTGGGATGAAACTCTAGATCCGACGGTTGGGATAAAACCCTAGATTCGACGGTGGAGATTAAATCCCTAGATCCGACGGTGGAGATTAAAGGAGGCTTAAGCCCAATTCTATAAATAGGGGGCTTAGGCTTGGGCGGCAAGATATTGATTGAGAGTTAGGGTTTGGCTTTTCCAAAAAGTGGGCGGCTAGGGTTTGGGAGCTAGGGTTTGGGCGGCAACCTTCTTCCTCCATCTAATTATCGGCGCCCAACCTTCTTCCATCAAGGCTTGGTCGGCACCCATCTTATTGGCCACTCTCTTATTCCTTGGCCGGCGGTTCTCCTTCCATTGGTGGCCGGCGTTCATCTTCCTCCCTTTCTCTTTGGTGGCGTGGCAACCTTCTTCAAGTTGGCTTACTTGCTCCTTGGTCGGCGGTTGCACCAAATTCCCTAATTTGGTGGCCGGTTATAGAAAGGATAGGTATTTTTTGGTTCTTCTCTTTGTTCGCAGCAGACAAGGTAGAGAAGAACGCGATCTAGAAGGCTTCTACTCGTGGAGGATCTTCGTCCACACGTAGTCCACGAGAAGGATAGGACATACGGTAGAAGATCGTAAGGTATAAAGTTTTGCAACTTTATTTTCAGATCTGAGCATGATCTTTTATTTTTTGATTATACATGTATGAATTAGTAAATATATTGTATAATCATGGACCCCGAAGACAAACACGAAAACCAGCGATCCGTCCGTCGTCTCTTCCGCGGCTAACCAACTAGAAGAGTTGTGTTGCTTGAACAACTAGTTTGTTCAAGCGACCACTCAAGTTGTTAGCACGACGATGAATTGGTTGTGCTAAGGAAGCTCATCCCATCCGGATTAATTCTTTCAAGAGTGAAAATTTTAATCCGGGGACATGGGAGCCAATGAGCCTCCGAAGCGATTCCCAACAAGTGATATCAGAGCCACGGTTTCCGGTTTTGTGTGTTTTGGATTCGGTTAATTTTTATGCACTTTTTCATATATTATATGTGTCGGATAATAGTAGGATATGCGTAGTTTAACTCTTTGGTTGCAGGCATAAGATCCGACTATTATGGCCATGTGTGTGTATGTGAACGGATGTGTGTAAATATTTATTATTTGAATCCTCGGGGTTGACGAGGCTAGATTAGTATTTAATTTTTGTAATTAAATACGGCATTGTTTAGCCGCTCATTTTAGTTTACTTTCGATCTACATTATTTGTACACTCCTTCGTGGAGTATAGGATCGATGGATGTAAATAAAATGATTTATCTCGGCTCGGATATCTTTGGTGACTTGCGCACGGGAAAAGGTGGAGCGGACGAGGTGGCGACACGACGGGATGTATATTGGAGGACAATGCCATAATAGTTGGAAAAATTCTATTTTTTCCATATTTATTGCTTATTTGTTTTATATGCATGTTGTGTATGTTTTAAAATTCCTCATTTTCAATTAACTAAGTGGGAGAGGGACATTTTAATTAATTCCCGTGGCCTCCATTACAATTTGACGTGTGATGCAACAAACTTGTGTGTTGGCTCTGAGTGCCTTCCTCCCTGCGGACGGGTTTGTTTGCGGATCACTAGGTCAAATAATGGTTATAGGAAATTATTTAGGAGCATGTGTACTTCCACAGCGGTAAGGCACATAATCCGAAATAATTCCCTTAGTATCGTGTAATGGTGCACACTTAGATGCAAATAGAAGTATCCTCCCCATCGGAGTCACTGCTTTTATTTGTAGGGCCAAAGAGGAACCAACTATTAATTTTATTTGTCAAAAAGTAAGGTTGACAAGATAATAAAATTAATGGGTAAAACCTCCTCTTACAAATGTAGAATTCGTAAACGTCCACACAGCGTGGCATGCGATATTCTCGGTGATTTGAGGTGTTGGTTGATTTTGGAATTTTATTGTTTTGAGGAATCAATAATATTTGAAATCTAATATTTTGATCATTGTGATTTTTAGGATTTTCAAATGGTTTCAACCCACTTGCTGTGATTTTAAAAGAAAACAAACTTACTGGTCCAAACTACATTGATTGGAAAAGAAACCTGGATATTGTCTTAACTGCGGAGGAGTACAAATTTGTACTCTTCGAGGTCTGTCCTTTTAAGCCCTACGATGACTCTGGTGAAAAGGAGAAAGAACGTTATAAGAAATGGGTCAAGGAAGATGAAATGGCGCGGTGTTACATTTTGGCATCTATGTCAAATGTGCTGCAACATCAGCATCAGGCCATAGCCACAGCTTATGACATGATGTTCAATCTCAAGGAACTTTTCAGACATCAGAGTAGGGCGTCTAGACAGGAGGCAATGAGAAACATGATGATGACCACCATGATCGAGGGAACACCCGTTAGGGATCATGTTCTCAAGATAATGGCTCATCTTAATGAGATAGAAGTCCTCGGAGCTGAGATCGATGGGGAAACCTAGGTCGATATCATTCTCCAGTCTCTGCCTAGGAGTTTTGAGCAGTTCCGCCTCAACTACAACATGAACAAGAGGAGAACTCCGGTGGCGGAGGGCTTTTTCGTCAAAGTGCTCAAGCCATGGTTGCTCGGAAGGTTTCTTCCTCTAAAGTCGAAGGTAAGAAGAAGAAGCAAGGTGGAGGCGAAGAAAGTGGCGATGGGACCTCGCGAGGAGTGAAGAAGCCGAAGGCAAGTGCTTCACTTGCAAGCGGTGGACATTGGAAGCGGTGTCCTCATGAAAGAACAAAGGTATATCTTCTTGTTTAGTTGTTGAAACATGTTTAGCGGTGTTATCTACGATTGCACGGTGTGTAGAATCTGAGAGCCAGCGATCATGTCTGCAATACTTTGCGGGTTCGAGGAAACCGACTAGGCGAGAGATTACCATCTTCATGGGCAATGCTTGAGGTGGTGGCTATTGCGGTGGGAGGCGTTTATTTATCTTTTGATAGGAATAAAGTTTTGGTTTTGAAATTGTCTTTATGTACCTACTTTTAGAAAGAATTTAATTTGAGTTTATAAATTATTTATGGATGGATATTGTTTCTTTTAATGACAAAGTGGTTATAAAAGGAATAGGAGATTATACATTACAGTACATTGGTTGACAATTTATATACTCTTGAAGAAAACTCCCACGATGCATATAGAAGTAAATAACTCATCTTCTAAATCTAATAAGAGAAAAGAACCTTGTGAGATGAACCAAACATATCTTTGGCATCTAAGGCTTGGTCATATTAACCTAAGTAGAATTCAAAGGTTGATAGGTGATGGACCTTTGGGTTCATTAGTGGTGGAGGATCTCCCAACTGCGAATCTTGCTTGGAAGGTAAAATGACCAAGAGGCCTTCAAGGCCAAGGGTATAGAGCCAAAGATGTGTTAGAATTGGTTCATTCGATTTGTCTGATCCTATGTCTATCCAGGAAGAGGTGGTTTTGAATATTTCATCTCTTTTATAGATGATTATTCAAGATATGGATACATTTACTTGATGCGCCACAAGTCTGAATGCTTTGTGAGTTCAAGAATTCAAGGATGATGTGGAGAAGCGTCGAGGTAAAAGTATCAAGACATTACGATCGATCGTGGTGGCGAGTACCTCTTGGGAGAGTTTAGGAATTACTTATCGAGGAGATTCAATCTCAATTGTCACTTTTGCTTTGGCACACCCAATGAGAATGGTGTAGCGGAGGCGAAGGAATAGGACTCTTATGGAGATGGTCGGATCGATGATGAGTTATTACGAGTTACTGTTTAGTTGCAGGGGTATGTCTGGATACAACAATGTACACTCTGAACTTGGTTCCATCTAAATCGATACCTTCTACCTGTAGAGAATTGTGGGTGGCGAAAGCCTAGTCTGAGACATATTCGGATATGGGGAGTCCGGACATGTCTTTGAAGGGTGATCTGTTGGTAAGTTGGAACCTCGTCGTTTGTTGGCTACCCTAAGGGAAAAAAAGGTGGTTTGTTTTATAATCCTAGAGATCAGAGGGTGATCGTTAGGACGAATGCCATATTTCTAGAGGAGGATTATGTATTGAACCACAAGCCCAAGAGTAGGATTGTTCTTGAGGAGTTAACAGGGGAAGTCCCGACTTCAGTACCATCGGTACAAGAGGAGACACCACAAAGTCACTGCACCGCGTGTCACAGAGCATACATAGGAGGCACCTCGTAGTAGTGGGAGGGTTGTTAGACAACCCGAGAGATTCATGTTTTTGGGAGTCTTCGGACTTAGTCCCTGGTGAACATGAACCTGATCCCTGGACGTATGACGAGGCAATCCAAGATAGAGATGCGGTATCTTGGCAAAGAGCGATGAATTCAGAGATAGAATCTATGGATTCTAATCAGGTCTGGGAGCTAGTAGAACCACCCGATGGTGTAAAAACCATTGGATGCAAGTGGATCTACAAGAGAAAGAGAGGAGTAGACGGGAAGGTTGAGACCTTCAAAGCTAGGCTTGTTGTGAAAGGGTATACTCAGAAAGAGGGTATCGATTATGAGGAGACCTTTTCGTCGGTAGCTATTCTTAAGTCTATCCGGATTCTCTTATCTATAGCTGCTCATATGGATTATGAGATTTGACAGATGGATGTCAAGATAGCTTTCCTTAACGAAAGTCTTGAGGAGAACATCTATATGCGGCAACCAGAGGGATTCATTGCTAAAGGCAAAGAGCATCTTGTATGTAAGCTTAATCGGTCCATTTATGGATTGAAGCAAGCTTCTAGATCTTGGAACATCCGCTTTAATGAGGTAATCCAGTCATATGGATTTATTCAAAGTCCGGATGAATCTTGTGTATACAAGAGATGTGACGGAAACGTAGTGGTGATTCTTGTACTATACGTAGATGACATTTTGTTAGTTGGCAACAATATCAAAGTGTTATCAGACGTAAGGGTATGGTTGTCCAAACAGTTTGACATGAAGGACTTGGGAGAAGTGGGACACATACTTGGGATCAAAGTTATAAGGGATCGTAAGAAAAGGATATTGTGCTTATCTCAAGCTTCATACATTGACACTATCCTTGCTCGTTTTAGCATGCAGAACTCCAAGAAAGGTTTTCTACCTTTTAGGCATGGAGTTCCTTTATCTAAAGAGATGTGTCCCAAAACATCAAAGGAGATAGAGGACATGAAGGCGGTTCATATGCTTGGCGGTAGGAAGCCTTATGTATGCTATGCTATGTCGAGACAGGATATACTGCTTTGCGTGGGCATGGTTAGCGAATATCGAGTAATCTGGACAGGGACATTGGGTGCGGTAAAGCATATATTGAAGTACGAGAAGGACTAGGGATTATATCTTTGGTTTCTGCAGGCGGATCAATTAGTCACATGGGTTACAGGATTATTTCCAATCGAATAGGGACAAAGTAAGTCTACCTCGGGGTTTGTGTTTACTTTTGGAGGTGGAGCCATAGTATGGAGGAGTGTCAGCGAAATGCGTGGCGGACTCTACCATGGAAGGGAGTATGTGGCGACCTCTGAGGCGACCAAGGAAGTGTATGGCTCGGGAACTTCTTGATGGACTTGGATGTGATTCTGGTTTGCCCGGAACTATCACAATTTATTGTGATAGTGATGCGATTGCAAACTCGAAGGAACCACGAGCCCATAAAGCGAGTAAACACATAGAGCGTAAGTACCACCTTATCGAGAGATCGTAAGCGAGAGAAGTTCTTTGTCGCCAAGATTGCATCAGAGGATAACCTGGCGGATCCATTCACTAAGGCCCTTCCAGCGAAAGCGTTTGATAGGCATGTGGAGGACATGGGGATCAGATGTATGGCAAAGTGATGACGGCATAGTCTTTTAGTATAAGTGGGAGATTGTTGGAATGTATACTGAAAGCCTAGCTCTTTTTGTATGAACATTTTATTTTGAAATAAGAATCACATGATCATTGTTTGCACTTTATATATTTATTATATGTGTACATATTGTCTAATATTTTATATTGTAGATAACATGGTGCTTGGTGTGGCACAGAAGATCATGTTATCAGTTCCTTGTAAAATATAAGTAGAGGCTCACAACCAAGATGGTTTTGGACAAACCATTGGCATGGTTGTAGTGTGCTTGGTATTGTTTTGTCTTGAACAGAGAGTTACACTGGTACACTTAGGTGTATTGAGCAGGACCGACATAAAGGTGATTCAATTTAGTACTGACTACATAATTGAATCGGACCTCGGATATTATGTTGTACATGCTCTTAATCCCGATATAATAACGGGCACATGTACTTAGTATTTATTTCTTTGATTTACCAGTGGGTGAGATTTAGATGGATTAAATCAATATGCCTGGTAAGTTGGGAAATAATATTATTTACATGATGTGCCGTTGATTATAGGAGGAAACCGTGTCCTATATATTAGGTTGATGATGTCCCCTTGAGGAGCTCATAAGGTTCATCATGTAAACCCAGCTGGTTGACTTAGTCAACATGATGATAAGGTTGAGTGGTACTACTCGAGGAATTAGATGTTAATTAATTGATGGTCAGTAAATCAATTAATTGACGGACATTCGATATCTTAAACACGGGGAGATGAATGTACAAATAATATATGGAGCCCATATTAATTTATGGGGGTTGGTGAGGTAGTTCAATGATGATCCTCTAGTGGAATGGAACATCATTGATGGATCAAGTTTGTGTGGTTCCGATCCATCGGGTGGCCAAGATCCAACTCCTCCATATGGTCCCTATCGTAGCCTAATATAATCCTTGTGAAGTCTAGATCCAAGAATGTAAAACAAAACCTAGAACAAACGGTTGAGATTAAATCCCTAGATCCGATGGTTAGGATGAAACCCTAGAACTAACGGTTGGGATTAAATCCCTAGATCCGATGGTTAGGATGAAACCCTAGAATCGACGGTTGGGATTAAATCCCTAGATCCAACGGTTGGGATAAAACCCTAGATCTGACGGTTGGGATGAAACCCTAGATCCGACGGTTGGGATGAAATCCTAGATCCGACGGTTGGGATGAAACTCTAGATCCGACGGTTGGGATAAAACCCTAGATTCGACGGTGGACATTAAATCCCTAGATCCGACGGTGGAGATTAAAGGAGGCTTAAGCCCAATTCTATAAATAGGGGGCTTAGGCTTGGGCGGCATGATATTGATTGAGAGTTAGGGTTTGGATTTTCCAAAAAGTGGGCGCCTAGGGTTAGGGCGGCAACCTTCTTCCTCCATCTAATTGCCGGCGCCCAACCTTCTTCCATCAAGGCTTGGCCGGCGCCCATCTTATTGGCCACTCTCTTATTCCTTGGCCGGCGGTTCTCCTTCCATTGGTGGCCGGCGTTCATCTTCCTCCCTTTCTCTTTGGTGGCCGGCGGCAACCCTTCTTCAAGTTGGCCGACGCTTCATCCACTTGCTCCTTGGCCGGCGGTTGCACCAAATTCCCTAATTTGGTGGTCGGTTCTAGAAAGGATAGGTATTTTTTGGTTCTTCTCTTTGTTCGCAGCGGACAAGGTAGAGAAGAACGCGATCTAGAAGGCTTCTACTCATGGAGGATCTTCGTCCACACGTAGTCCACGAGAAGGATAGGACATACGGTAGAAGATCGTAAGGTATAAAGTTTTGCAACTTTATTTTCAGATCTGAGCATGATCTTTTATTTGTTGATTATACATGTATGAATTAGTAAATATATTGTATAATCATGGACCCCAAAGACAAACACAAAAACCGGCGATCCGTCCGTCGTCTCTTCCGCGGCTAACCAACTAGAAGAGTTGTGTTGCTTGAACAACTAGTTTGTTCAAGCGACCACTGAAGTTGTTAGCACGACGATGAATTAGTTGTGCTAAGGAAGCTCATCCCATCCGGATTAATTCTTTCAAGAGTGAAAATTTTAATCCGGGGACATGGGAGCCAATGAGCCTCCGAAGCGACTCCCAACATACTCATGACATATAAATGATAGAAATAAGCATGATGTCATGACATGACATATGACAATCAAAACATGGCATACCAAAATACATAGGTATAATAATACTTAAATTTTAATATTAATTTCCATTTGATATAATTAAATATATTTTGCCATATTATCACTAATCTCCCTAGTGTGCCAAAAATCCAAAATGGCACACTAACCTCTAATCCTAAAATGTGCCAATTTGATCATTTTATCAAACTTCTCAAATAATATTGGCACATCCTAAAATCTTTAAGGATTAAAGCTCAAATGTATTTCGAAGGTAACCATAACCTTGGAAATAACCTAAAGTGCCACTTTTACCATGGTTGAGTTAACTACCCATCCAATCAAGGTTGGCACACCCTAAACCCTTCTAGCGTGAATCGATCACGCTCCTAGGAACCCAAAATCTATTTTAGCTCATTGGGTTAATTAGGTATTCCTTAGGGATAACCTCCCTAGATACCCTCCTAATGACCCTTCTAGGCTTGTTAGCCTTGGTCATTTGGGTCTTACCTAGGTTGACTCTAGGGGTAACTTCCCTTGCAACCTTCTTAGTGGCCACCCTAGGTTTCCTAGAAACCCTAGCCACTAGGCGCACCCTTTGGTCAACCTTAGGGATGACTTCCCTATTGACCTTGGTCTTCCTAGACCTAGTTTGTGTTCCATAATCAAATGAAACACTATGGTAAGCCATCTTAGGCTTAGGTTTGTGACCCAAACCCTTCTTGCCCTTTGATGACTTTTGCTTCTTGGGTCCTAAGTGTTGACTTTGAGATTTTGACCTAGAAGTTTGGCTAATTGACCCTTGCATTTGATTTTGCATAGCCTTAAGGGTCTTTTCAAGTTTTTCAAGCCTTGACCTCAAGACTTGATTTTCAACCTCTAATTGCCCAATTGTTTTTTGATTAAATTCTTGGGCATGGGACTTTCTAGGCATATGCCTAGTCCATTTAGGGTTAAAACCTAGGTGCTCTCCTATTTTCCTAATTGATTCCCTAGGTAGAATATTTTTAGGGACATTAGTCCCAAATTTCTCCTTATTTCCTAAGTGGACATTCTTAGCTCCTAAACAAAAATATTTGTTTCTATTAGCATTCTTTTCATAAATTTCAAGAGAGTTAAAATTTCTAGCATGCTTTTTAACATTTAAATTCGAAGATGCATTACTAAAATGTACCTTAGGGTTAGCTTTATCTTCCCCTAATTGTGATGCTTCTTCTTGGGTCTTTTTGCTCCCCCTGGGGCATTGGCTTCTATAGTGCCCCTTTTGATGGCACTTGAAGCATACTACGCGCTCTTTGTTCTTTTGACTTTGGGGACCGGCATCCTTGACTTTTGGTGCCGGAGGAGACTTCTTGATCCTTTTAGGACACTTACTCTTGTAGTGTCCTTGCTCCCTACACTCAATACATATTATATGCATTTTATTATTAATTGATATGTTTGAGTTACCTTGGGTGGTGGTGGAAGGTGCCGGAATTGGAGATTCTTCATCTTGACAGGATGTGGAAGGCTCTTCTTGGGGTTGCTCCGGTGTAGATGTTCTAATCCCCTCCCCCTCAATCCTAGAGGTTGAGGTTTCTTCTAATTCTACCTCTTCCACCACTTCTTCCTCCTCGAATGTCGAACACTCCTCGACCTCCGAATCCTCACTTTCTTGTGAGGATGAGCTCTCATCCTCATCCTCCTCATCTTCTTGGATTGAGTGAGGCTCTTCATGGAATTTTTCCAATTTGTTCCATACCTCCTTGGCGTCTTTACAATCCCCTATCTTGATCAAAATATCATTAGGGATTATATTAAGCAAAATACCCATTACCTTATTGTTGATGTTATAGTATCGAAGTTGTTCTTGACTCCAATTCTACTTCTTGATTTTTCTTCCTTCTTCGTCTTTTGGAGTGTCAAAACCTACTAAGACACTAATCCAATTATCAAAATCACACATTAGAAAATGCATCATTCAACCTTTCCAATACGCGAAATCTTTGCGGTCGAAGGAAGGTGGAACGTTGATGTCGTCACCCAATCTCTCCTTGAATTCCATCTTGTTCCTCTAGCATCTTGACTCCGGGTTGTTAATCCGTAGAAGAGCTCCGGGCTCCGATATCAATTGTAGTAGATTTGAGGCCGCTAGAGGGGGGGGGGGGTGAATAGCGTCGCGCTCGTTCGATAATGGAATTCGTTGCGTTTGTCTCTACAATTTCGTTAGCGCAGCGGAAATAGAAAAATAATAATGATAACGAAATATACAACACGCAAACACAAATATTTAACGTGGTTCAGAACCTCAAGGTTCCTACTCCATGGATCGAGCTCTACGAGCTCTAGTGATGCACACGCAACCACTAATAAACACTCCTTCTCGGAACAATCCGGAGGCGGAGAAACCTCGTACAATATGATTACAACAATAATCAAAATGCTACAAGCAAATACAATGAAATACAAAGCAATACAAGTAAAGAAAACACTTTACAAATGCTCTTGAATGCTTTATCGCTTGGTTGCTTGATATCAACTTGGAGACCCTGATTTGCAGCAGCAAATCGTCCCAAAATCTCTCAAGAAACCATGCCATTTTCCTCCATCACGAGCTCCTTATAAAGCTTCAACCTGTGCTAGAAAAAGTCGATCAGTCGACTGCTCGGGACCATCAGTCGACTAATGCCACTATTGTTGTGAGACAACGGCTAGATCCACGTTGGATAATTCCAACGGATCCATCATCAGTCGACTGATAGAGCCTTCACTCGACCAGTCGAGTGTCGACTCCATTCTGTGGCCGATTTCTCGAGCACCAGTCGACTGATCACACGATCGATCGGCGCCTGCTCCAGCCGATCGCCCACCTCTGGCGGTCATTGCAGGCCACTTTCCATGATCAAACCCTAGTTGACTATGCCAGTCGACTGCCACATGACACCAGTCGACTGACACACCTCAAACATGAGGTTTTAGCCCAAGTATGGTGCCCCCATAGTTGCGAGACCACCCTTAGCCTAGACCTAAACCTTCTAGCCACCACCATCAGCCTTACGCCTCTCGGATCCCTCCAAGTCATCCATGACTTGTTCATCCATCGCGCTAGCCTTCAGGTGCTTCCATCGGCTATGTCATGCTAACGGTGTCTACACCGCCAAGGCACATTGGACTTACGCCGCCAAGACTCCGCTTTGACTTTACGCCGCCAACCATTGGACTTATGCTGCCAAGACTCCCGCTTGGACTTTACGCCGCCAATATTAAACCCCTTGGACTTCTCAAATACCAAGACTCAAGCTTGGACTTTCTGTTGGTGCAGGGGCACCTAAGTCGAACCTGTATTTTGATTATGGCAAAAGACGCAAAGTCAAGGATATATCTTTATCTCACGAGCTGAATCGAGTGTGCAGAAAAGTGCTAAAGCTAAAGATGAAGGCTAGCGACACCCGGAGGAAGCCACGGTGGTCGGACGACACTCGAGTGACTTCGGAGGGAGCCGAAGGAATCGAGTGGAAGGCCAAAAGAAAAAGTGACGCAGTAAGTATCGAGGTAAGCTCGTGTGTGTGAGCGTAAGTGAGGTCATATCCTCCTTACGGGGATGGTCTTAAGCGTAGATCCGACCAAAGACATCCCATCGATGGTCTAGGTCAAGATCGGACGGTCGAAGGCCGTCGAAATAATGTTTTCTTTGAGCTAACTTTGCCTTGCAGCTAGCATCGATCATTTGCCCGGCTTGGAGGACTCGACCCTTCATCGATCAAGCATCTCTGTCGATTACTCGTGATGCTACCATCGATCGACTAATGATGGCCATCGATCTGATGGTCAATGATCAGCTTCGAGGAGTCAAGGCTTATCACCCCATTTCAAGGAGGTTTTGTGTCCATTTGTGATTGGTTGAAGACCCATTTGATGAAGGGCTCAAAGGCTATAAAAGGAGGGCTTGTCTTAGGGTTTTTCATCAATTAAAAAGGCTTCCAAGTGCTTCCGATATGCTCCGACTCTCTGACATCCCTCTGACGAGCTACAGAGGGAGCGACTAGAGCTTCAACCTCGACCTTTGAAAGTTTAAATTGTATTTCAGTTTATTTTTTTAATAAAGCTTTCATTATAACGAGGAGAGGGGGAGTGTCCCTCTACCTCGAGCTTTTGTCATTTTGTGTATCCGTCTAACTCCTACCTCCAACGAGGAGGAGTTCTTTAGTAGTTTTCCCTCCGTACGTGGTCAAAGACCACTAGGGCCTTGGAGTAGTAGCCTTCGGCTACGAACCAAGTAAAACCCTTGTGTCTATTGTCTCGCTTGTTTTTTTTTATCTTCCGCTGTGTCTACTCGCATTTTAACGAACGATTTTGAACGAAAAATTTCTATCGCTATTCACCCCCCCCTCTAGTGATCCGCTCGATCCAACAATTGGTATCAAAGCCGGGGGCGCTCAGATTCGGTGCAACCACCGGTCGAGCATTTTTCTTTTCGTATTTATCGTTTTAAGATTTCTTCCACACTACTAATCCAAGACCAAGTCTTGGTACATAGTTTTTGGTTGTGTTTTTGCAAGTATTAATCGCCTTCGGAGTACCTCACGATCAAACGAGCATAATGTTTGCTACAAGTGGACTCATGAAACGATCTACCCACCAAATCGAAGATCTCTGAGATATCTACACTTCTTATAGGGATTTACCCCGTAAAAAGCTGTTTTTATCCCCAAAAAATGACGTTTAGTACCCTTTCGGGGACATCGAAGGTTGTGAGTACTTACTTTTTGTTTAGTTTCTTATCTCTTTGTTTAACTTTCTATTTCTCGTTTGTTTCCTTTTATTTTCCGCACCACTAATCCAAGACTCGAGTCTTGGCAAGTTATTTTTGTTTTTTTTGTGTGTGCAAGTTTTTCTTTATGGCCCACATTGAGGGGTACAGCACCACCCGACCTCCGTTCTTTTGTGGAGATGATTTCCGTTACTGGAAAGGTTGGATGGAGTGTTTTCTAAAAACACAAGTCGAGTCTTGGATAATCATCCAAACCGGCTTTGCTCTACCCACCAATGATCAAGATGAGCCCTTGGATTTCAACAAGTGGACCAATGCAACCAAGAGGCAAATCGAAGCCGATGCAAGAGCAACCCAAATATTGCAATGCTGTTTATCTAAGGAAGAGCTCAACCGCATCGGATCCTTCATCTGCGCAAAATATTTGTGGACAAAACACATAGAACTACACGAAGGGACTAATGACGCGAAGGTAAGTAAGCGTGACTTACTACTTAATAAATTGTATAACCTAAAAATGCAGGAATGTGAGAGGCAAGCGCAACTTCTGCGCCCGCGTCGAGGACATTGTCAAAGGATTGAACACCATCGGACATAAGGTCGAAAACCGCGACCTCCTAAGGTACGTTCTTAATTCATTTCCTAGGACTACCTTGTGGGCATCCATGGTTGATGCCTACAAGGTCTCTAAGGACCTTTCAAAGCTTAGGTTAGATGAATTATTTTCCGAGTTTGAACTTCACGAGCAAACTAACATGGTCCGGCCCGAGAGAGGTATTGCTCTACTTGCAGGACAAAGAAGCAAGCCACCTACTAGGCAAGTAGATGAACTCGAACCCGAAGATGAATCGGAGTCCGAATCGGAAAAGGTGGAAGCAATAGTGAACGTAGTGCGGAAGATCGTTCGGAGGGAAAGGAGGCTACTAAAGAATCAAAAGAGGGCACAATTCAAATCAAATAAAAAGAAGGCTTTTCATGCAACATGGGACAACGAAGAAGGCGGTGGCATAGCATGCATGGCAAGACCCGAAGAGTCCGAGTCAGAGTCCGAATCCGAATCCAATTACAACACCGACTCCGAACTCGAGGACTATTTCGAGAAGCAACTCAAAGCTGGATCGAAAGATAAAATTAAGGTTAGCCGCTCACTAATTCATACGCTTTACAATACGATTAAATTGCTAACTAGAAAATAAGCTAAATCTGAGTCTAGGGTCGAGTCCTTGGTTGAGGAGGTTGAAACCCTCAAACAAGAGACACCCCTAAACTCTTCGACTAGTTGAGTTCAAGAGGAGGACTCAACTCGAGTTGAAAAACTCGAAGAAGAGAACTCTCTCTTGAGAGGGCAAGTCCAAGAGCTCGAAGCTCGGTTGAACAAGTTCTCGACGGGGTCCAAGAATCTTAACCGACTTCTTGGAACTCAGAGAGCCGTGTACAACAGAGCCGGACTCGAATATAGCTCAAAGACTACGAATATATCTTACATGTCTATTGTAAATCACAGTCATCATCGAGTCCAAGCGTGGGTCCCGAAAACTTTATTAAACTCACATATAAGGACCAATAGGTTTTGGATTCCCAAGGATCAAGTTCATTACTTGACCAGACCATATCGGTTCAATGATCCAGGGGGAGCTAATACCAAAATAGTATATCCGGTAACCTAAAACTCTTATTTATTTTAGAATGGTTAGATAGGACTATAACTCATCAATGCTTGATAACATAGTACCAGGACGCGGCGAGATGATAGTACGCTAGGAAAGCGGAGTCTTGTGTATTCGGGCTAGATAAGGCGTATCTAGTTCGGTGCACTTGACCGAGTGGAACTAGCTGAAGCTACCTCACCGTATCCTAGACTAGTTAGACCAGGAAGTGGTCTTAGGTGAGTCAAGTTACTATTTTCTCGAAATTGGCTTTGTCTAAGGAAGTGGTCGTTTTTCCGATCAAAGAAGGCTCCTGTGCCTCGCCACGACCTGAAAGCCAAGATCTTGAAAAGGTGACTTGATGAGCTTAGGATCAAATCCGAATCTAACGCAAGATTGACTAGTTTCAAATCATTAAAACTTAATCAAGATAAAATTGGAATCATCTCACGCAACATATAAGGTGAACCAATTCTAATACACTTAGAATGGGTGAGATGAATAAGGAACAATTTCAATTTACATAATATTTTCAAAAATGCTATCTATTTTTCAAACTATTGAGCTTAAATATTTATTTATACTCGGACAAAACTCTAAATATACAACCTTCTAGGTCAATGTTTAGCGCCCCCTAACTCTTCTATACCTTATATATTTGATTAAGGGGGAGAGCAAACTAACCCTAAGGGTTATATATATTTTCAAAACTTAATAACGTATAAGTATTGTGGAACTCAAAGCTAATTTTATAAGTATTTTGAAAATCAAACTTAGTTTCCAAAAATCTACATTGTTGGTGCAGAGGGCTATACCTCGAACCAAATTAAATCAAGACACATGCTTGGACTCATGTTAGATAATCTTTATGCATGCTACCTTTTCTATTAAAAAACCCCTACTTTTTATAAAAAACCCCACACTTTTTTTGATTCATGGAAAAAGGGGGAGAAGAGCATAAGTTAAGGGGGAGACCAAAATTTAAATTTTTGAAAATTAAAACTTTTGTTTTAAAACTCACAGAAGGTTAAGAGGGAGTTCACTACAAATGAGCGTTTGCGTAAATTTGCCATAGGATCAAAAAGGGAGAGATTGTTGGTGCAGGGGCACCTAAGTCAAACCTGTATTTTGACTATGGCAAAAGACGCAAAGTCAAGGATATATCTTTATCTCACGAGCTGAATCAAGTGTGCAGAAAAGTGCTAAAGCTGAAGCTGAAGGCTAGCGACACCCGGAGGAAGCCGCGGTTGTCGGGCGACACTCGAGTGACTTCGGAGGGAGCCGAAGGAATCGAGTGGAAGGCCAAAAGCAAAAGCGACGCAGTAAGTATCGAGGTAAGCTCGTGTGTGTGAGCGTAAGTGAGGTCGTATCCTCCTTACGGGGATGGTCTTAAGCGTAGATCCGACCAAAGACATCCCATCAATGGTCTAGGTCGAGATCGGATGGTCGAAGGCCGTCGAAATAATATTTTCTTTGAGCTAACTTTGCCTTGCAGCTAGCATCGATCATTGCCCGACTTAGAGGACTCATTGCCCTTTATCGATCATTGTCTACTATCAAGACTCGTGATGCTACCATCACGATCGTGATGATGGCCATCAGTCGACTGATGGTCAATGATCAGCTTCGAGGAGTCAAGGCTTATCACCCCATTTCAAGGAGGTTTTGTGTCCATTTGTGATTGGTTGAAGACCCATTCAATGAGGGGCTCAAAGGCTATAAAAGGAGGGCTTTTCTTAGGGGTTTTCATCAATTAAAAAGGCTTCCAAGTGCTTCCGATATGCTCCGACTCTCTGATGAGCTAGGGGCGACTAGAGCTTCAACCTCCAACCTTTGAAGTCGTCGGTAACGAAAGTTTAAATTGTATTTCAGTTTATTTTTTTAGTAAAGCTTTCATTATAACGAGGAGAGGGGGAGTGTCCCTCTACCTCGAGCTTTTGTCATTTTGTGTATCTGTCTAACTCCTACCTCCAACGAGGAGGAGTTCTTTAGTAGTTTGCCCTCCGTACGTGGTCAAGGACCACTAGGGCCTTGGAGTAGTAGCCTTCGGCTACGAACCAAGTAAAACCCTTGTGCCTATTGTCTCGCTTGTTTTATTTTTTATCTTCTGCTGTGTCTACTCGCATTTTAACAAACGATTTTGAACGAAAAATTTCTATCGCTATTCACCCCTCCCCTCTAGCGATCCGCTCGATCCAACACTTTCCATGCCAAGACCCATGCTTGGACTTCCCTTGTGCCAAGTACTCAAGACTTGGACTTTCCCAAATGCCAAGTGTCCCACTTGGACTTTCCATGTCAAGTACCCATGACTTGGACTTTACCTTGCCAAGACCCATGCTTGGACTTTCCCAAATGCCAAGTGTCCCACTTGGACTTTCCATGCCAAGTACCCATGACTTGGACTTTACCATGACAATTACGTTGTCATATGTTTTTGTCTAACATCAAAACATCTCTCGAGCCAAGCTCGAGTCCTGGTCAATCGTGACCTGGGCCGATTGCACCAACAATGAGGAGGAGTTGTATCTTGGACACCCAATGGATCAAGCCCACATAAAGTCCGATCTATTAATGATAATCCAATCCACTAAAGGATTATCATTGATCTACCTCACCAACCCACATAAGTTAATATGGGCTCCATATATTATATGTACATTTTCTCTCCGTGTTTAAGATCTCGAATCTCCGTCGATTAATTAATTTACTGACAATTAATTAATCAGCATCTAACTCCATGAGTAGTACCACTCAACCTTTTCATCATGTCGGACCAAGTCCACCTGCAGGGTTTACATGATGAACTTTATGAGCTCCTCAAGGGGAATCATCATCCTAATATATAGGACACGGTTTCCTCCTATAATCAACAACACACCATATAAATAATATCATTCCCAACTTATCGAGCCTATCGATTTAATCTATAAATCTCGCCCATTGGTAAATCAAAGAAATGAATACTAAATATATGTGCCCGTTATTATATCGGGATTAAAAGTATATACAATATAATATCTGAGGTCCGATTCAATCATGTAGTCAGCAATAAATCGAATCACCTCTAAGTCAACCCTGCTCAATACACACAAAGTGTACTAGTGTGATTCTATGGTTAAGACAAACCAATATCAAATCACACTACAACCATACCAATGGTTTGTCCAAAGGCATCTCGGTTGTGAGCCTATACTTATACTTTACAAGGAGCCGATAACATGATCTCCCGTGTGACACCACACACAATGTTATCTATAATGTAATGTATTAGACAATATGCATAAACATAAAAATATGCAAACAATGATCATGTGATTCTTATTTCAAAATAAAGATGTTCATACAAAAGATAGACTTTTCAGTATACATCCCAACAACAACCTCCTCCTCTCATTCTCCTAGCCCACCTCCTCTCCTACTTCACCGACGCTGCCACCTTATTGCTTTCGATCCTATGGAGGAAGACATCCAGCCTCGCGACATCCTTCCCCCCATTTCCAAGGAGCAACTTCCCCTTTTATGTACCCCTCCACTTCCTTTTTCTTCGGGCATGGAAATTGATCCTCTCATTCCTTCTCCTCCTCCTATTACACCCTCAGAACTATCTCATCCCCCTTCCGCAATTCGAGATTCTACTTCTCTTGATCCTACTTCACTTGGGGATGAACCCCCACTTCCTATGGGGGCATTCTTCCTCTGAGCTCTCCTACTACTACTCTCAGATCGGTACTTAAGATCCGCAATACACAAGAAGTGAAACTTTTCACTCAGTTGGCACGTACACGACCCCTTTGAATGACTGTGTAAAAATTTATTAGTGGTATCTTTCCTTAACCTCACTCTACTTTAAAATATCTTGGTATTCACCTCGGAAATATTCCTTCTTCTTACACAAGCGACCATCAACATTAATGAAGCGACCCAACATTTAGCTGACTACCAATCCACTATGACATCTCACCATAGTGCCTCCCAAGTTCAACAAAAGAAGATAAGTCAGCAGCTAGTTGAAAGCAAATAGCGGGAGGCTATTTTAGCTCCTCGCTGTGAAGAATTGAAAACCTAATTAGCGACAGCAGGGCATGAAAAAGAAAAAGCCCTCAAAAAGGTGAATTCCCTTCAAATCCAACTATTCCTGCAATCCAAGAAGATCCAGCACGTCAATGCCTTGGCATAGGAATTGTTTGAGTGTCAGGTCGAGCTTAGAGAAACACATGCCAAGAAATTTGAGTCGTCAGTTGAACTGTTAAGGGCTCAATCGGTCATGATACTTTGAAGGCCTCATAGGAATCAAGTCGGACACAATTAAGGGGCCTTTCTTCCAAAGCATATACATTATTGGGGACTCTGACAGAAATAATGGAACAAATGCAAGCATTAAAGCTGGAGCATGCCCAAGCCATGACCTCCATAAGCCAACATACCATGGTCATCGCCAAAGAGAGGGACGAATTGAAGACTGCTCTCGCCAATCAACTAGCCACTAAAGAAGCTCAGTGGAAGGCACAAGAGGAAAAGCTGCTAATAAAATTTGGTGACAAAGCAACTAAATTATTCATCTTGGGCTTTAAGGGGGCTAACAAACAGCACGCTGCACATGGGCATCCTCCTTTGGGTATAGATATTAGCTATTTAAGCGTAGAAGCAGCCATAGATGAGTATCTGAACAACATTTTTGAATTATAAAGCTCTATTGCTCTAAACTGTAATGACTAGTTCTTCAAGAATTGCAATGAATATGTATGATGTACTGGATTATGATGAAGTGGCATGTATTTCTTTCCTCCTTTTAAATTTCAGAATCATTGCTACTTTAGTAATTATATTATTCTTTCCAAGTAGATATCTCCCCTTTCTCATATTTAACTCCCTTTGGCTAGAAACTTTCTTGGTGCCAATCGACTGATACCCTGCCTATATAGGAGTTACTCTGGCTAGCTTGAAAATAATATACCTTTACATTATCCCAAGCCATTCCCCAGCAAACGAGATCCACTTCTGCTAGTCTACTTTGCACCGCAATCGGATCATACGTGATTAGCCCCTACCCCCTCGGTTGGGCAAGAATATGACCAGTCACCTCACTATTAATGCTCTTAGTATTTCCAACACCAACCTTCAGTTACCCTTTCCCTCCTCATTTTGTACTCTTCTTCTTTTTCAAGAAAGAAAAATTAATGCTCCTTCCCTTCTATAAATACCTCCCATGAGACCTTCTGTCTTCATATTACTCCCACGGCCTCCCCTTCACACCCATTTAGCATAAGCTCCGATACAGACTCGGTTGACGATCCGAATACTCATTCTATAACAACTTCGGCATATCGACCTCCACCCCTTCAAATCCCCATTGACACAGTGGCCCCAGGCTCTAGGAGGTCCTTCCGATCTCCTTTCCCTTCCTTTGGCCATCGCTTATGGAATCCTCTAGCATCTCAGTAGCAACCTCCCACGGATCCCCCTCCTCCATCGGCCGACATTCCTTCTCCTCCATTGGCTGACATTCCTTCTCCTCCACCGGCAGACATTCCTCCTCCTCCGATAGTACCACCCTTAGAAGAGAGCTTCTGTTGACTCTTCTAGTACTTTTAGATCTATGTAACCAAGAATGTCTCTATTGGTATTATCATTTGGTTTATATATAAAATAAAAGAATATTAGATTCCGCATAACTTCCATAGTCGTTGAAGATATCTCGGGTATGATGACCACTTTAATTCTTGAACCCTCATAGAAGACCCCTGCGCGTGCAGTAGAATGAGAAAATATCATGAGAAAACCACTGTACCATGGTTGAATTATACCCGCCAAATATCTACATCTTCTGTAAGATGTGATCGGTCATCCCTTCATTAATGCACTAGATACTCCCAACACTACCCCTTCATCTTCCCATCTCATCAGCCTTTACTTTCCTTCTTTTCCCAAGAAGACAAATTAATGCTCCCTTCCCCTCTATAAAAACTTCCTGCAATGTCTTTGGTCTTTATATTCCTCCATTTTTCTACCTTCTAAATGGTTGACCCTTCGGAGCAAGAAAGAAGACCTCTTTCCCTTGAGCCCCTTACAGCAAACCAGTAGCGCAAACAGGAGCTAGAAGATCTAGTGAGAGATCTGAGGAAGCATCTGCGGTTGTCTTCCACCCGCAACTACTCCCTATGCCAAGAATTGGCAGCAACTCAACGATCCCTATCAAAACTCAGGCTCACTTACCGATCTCATGCTAGAAAACTTATCGCTGAGTTAGACCATCGCACGACTCCTCTACCTCTAGAGAGAATTATCCACGAAACTCCCTAGTTTTCATTTTTACCAGAATGTACTTTCTTTTCTGATCTTAAGAAGTAACGAATGTAACCTTACTCTGTAGCAATATAATTCTAATTTTGGGAAATGGAAAACTGTACCTCTTCTCGCTAAAAACTGACTCTTCGAGATGGATAAAATATCATCATATCACCCTTCAAAGATGAATGAACAATAGAAAATCACTAATCCCCGGCTAATGTCCCCCTCTTCCTCCCGGGTGTCTCTGACTTCTCTGATTTTCAAGAAATGACTTTTTACCCAAGTCAGTTGAAAAAAATATTATTTTGCATTTCGACTCCTTTGATCCTCCACCACACAAGGATAATAACTTCAACTATCATTGAGATGCAAGAAAAAGTGACGATCTAACCTAGGGCTTCGTCTGGTCAGATCGACATGAATGTTGTACTCGTGTCAGCTTCTACAATGTATCTACCTTGAACCGAACTCCTCCGATCCACCATCACATGGGGATAATAGCTTCGGCTGTGGCCAAGCTATAAAAATAGTGATGACTTGACCCAGGGCTTCACCTAGTCAGATCAAAATAATTTTTTTGCTTCCGTCATCTTCAATAGTGCATCTATCTTGAACCCAACTCCTCCGATCCGTCATCGCATGGGGATAAGAGCTTCGGTTGAGGCCAAGATATAAAAATAGTGACAATATGACTTAGGGCTTCGCCTGGTCAGATTGGAATAGTTTTTTTCTTCCATCATATTCAACAGTGCAACTACCTTGAACCCAACTACTCCAATCTGCCATTGCACGGGGATAAGAGCTTCGATTGAGGCCAAGCTAACAAAATAGTGACAACCTGACCCAGGGCTTCACTTGGTCAGATTGGAATAATTTTTTGCTTCCATCATCTTCAATAGTACATTTACCTTGAACCCAACTCCTCTGATCCACCATCGCACAGGGATAAGAGCTTCGACTGAGGCTAATCTATAAAAATAGTAATGACTTGAACTAGGGATTCACCTAGTCTGATCAGAATAATTTTTTGCTTTCGTCAACTTCAATAGTGCATCTATCTTGAACCCAACTCTTTCAATCTGCCATCGCATGGGGATAAGAGCTTCGATTGAGGCCAAGCTATAAAAATAGTGACGATCAGACCCAGGGCTTCACCTGGTCAGATCAGAATAATTTTTTGCTTCCATCAACTTCAATAGTGCATCTATCTTGAACTCAACTATTCCTATCCACCACTGCACCGGGGTAAGAGCTTCGACTGAGGCCAAGCTATAAAAATAGTGATGATCTGACCTAGGACTTCGCTTGGACAGATTGGAATAGTTTTTTTGCTTATGTCATCTTCAACAGTGCATCTACCTTGAACCGAACTCCTCCGATCCGCCATCACATGGGGATAAGAACTGCGGCTGAAGTCAAGCTAAAAAAATAGTGATGACCTGACCCAGGGCTTCGCCTGGTCAGATTGGAATAATTTTTTGTTTCCGTCATCTTCAATAGTGCATTATCCTTGAACCCAACTCCTCCAATTCGCCATCGCACGGGGAAAAGAGCTTCGACTGAGGCCAAGCTATAAAAATAGTGATGACCTTACCCAGGGCTTCGCTTGGTCAGATTAGAATAGTTTTTTACTTCCGTCATCTTCAATAGTGCATCTACCATAAACCCAACTCCTATGCGCCACTGTACGTGGATAAGAGCTTCGACTGTGGTCAAGTTATAAGAATAGTGACGACCTGACCTAGGGGTTCGCCTGGTCAAATCGGAATACTTGTTTGCCTCCATCAGCTTCAATAGTGCATCTACCTTGAATCCAACTCCTCTGATCCTCCATCGCACGGGGTTAAGAGCTTCGACTGAGGCCAAGCTATAAAAATAGTGACGACCTTACCCAGGGCTTCTCTTGGTCATATCAGAATAATTTTTTTCTTCCATCATCTTCAATAGTGCATCTAGCTTGAACCCAACTCCTTTGATCTGCCACTGCACGAGGATAAGAGCTTCGGCTAAGGCCAAGCAATAAAAATAGTGACGACCTGACCCAGGGCTTCGCCTAGTCAAATAAAAATAATTTTTTTGCTTCTGTCATCTTCAATAGTGCATCTACATTGAACTCAACTCCTCTGATCTGTCACCGCATGGATATAAGAGCTTTAGCTGAGGTCAAGCTATAAAAATAGTGACGACCTGACCCGACCCTTCGCCTGGTCATATTGGAATAATTTTTTATTTCCGTCATCTTCAATAGTGCATCTACCATGAATCCAACTCCTCTGATCCTTCACTGCACGGTGATAATAGCTTCTCTTGAGGTAAACCTATAAAAATAGTGACGACCTAACCCAGGGCTTCGCCTGGTCAAATTGGAATAATTTTTTACTTCCGTCATCTTCAATAGTGCATTTACCTTGAACCCAACACCTCTGACGCGCCACCACACGAGGAGAAGAGCTTCGATTGAGGCTAAGATATAAGAATAGTGACGACTTGACCCAGGGGTCCACCTAGTCAGATCGGAATAGTTTTTTGCTTATGTCATCTTCAACAGTTCATCTACTTTGAACCCAACTCCTCTGATCCGCCATCATACGGGGATAAGAGCTTGAGCTGAGACCAAGCTATAAAAATAGTGATGACGTGACCCAGGGCTTCGCCTGGTCAGATCAGAATAACTTTTTGCTTCCTTCAACTTCAATAGTGCATCAATCTTGAACCCAACTCTTCCAATCCACCATCGCACAGGGATAAGAGCTTCGACTGGGGTCAAGATATAAAAATAGAAACGATCTGACCTAGGGCTTCTCCTGGTCAGATCAAAATAGTTTTTTACTTCTGTCATCTTCAAGATTGCATTTACCTTGAACCCAACTCCTCCGATCTGCCACCGCACGAGGATAAGAGCTTCGGTTGAGGCCAAGCTAAAAAAATAGTGATGATTTGATCTAGGGCTTCGCCTGGTCAGATCTGAATAACTTTTTGCTTCTATCATCTTCAATAGTGTAGTTACCTTGAACCCAACTCCTCCAATTCACCACCGCACGAGGATAAGAGCTTTGGATGTGGCCAAGCTATAAAAATAGTGATGTTTTGACCTAAGCTTCGCCTAGTCAGATCGGAATAATTTTTTACTTCCGTCATCTTCAACAGTGCATCTACCTTGAAACTAACTCCTTCGATCCGCCACTACACAGGGATAAAAGCTTCGGTGGAGACCAATCTAAAACATAGTGATGACCAGACCCAGGGCTTCGCCTGGTCAAATCGGAATTATTTTTTTTCTTCTGTCATCTTTAATAGTGCATTTACCTTGAACCCAACTCCTTCGATCCGCCACCGCACGAGGATAATAGCTTCAGTTGAGGCCAAGCTATAGTAATGACCTGACCCAGGGCTTCACCTGGTCAAATCGGAATAATTTTTTGCTTTCATCATCTTCAATAGTGCATCTATCTTGAACCCAACTCCTCCAATCTGCCACAGCACGGGGGTAAGAGCTTTGGATGAGGCCAAGCTATAAGAATAGTGACAACCTGACATAAGGGTTCGCCTGATCAGATCAAAATAGTTTTTTTCTTCCGTCATCTTCAACAGTGCATCTACCTTGAACCCAACTCCTCCGATCTACCATTGCACGGGTATAAGAGATTCAGCTAAGGCCAAGTTATAAAAATAGTGACGACCTAACCCAGGGCTTTGCCTGGTCAGATCGAAATAGTTTTTTTGCTTCCGTCATCTTCAATAGTGCATCTACCTTGAACCCAACTCCTCTGATCCACCATCGCACAGGGATAAAAACTTCGGTTGAGGCTAAGCTATAAAAATATTGATGATCTGACTTAGGGCTTCGCCTAGTTAGATTGGAATGAATTTTTTACTTCCATCATCTTCCATTGTGTACTTTCTGTTAGGGCAATCTCTTGCCATGATAAGGTTTTGATGTGTGTGACAAAGGGTTTAAGTTAGGTTGTGATTATGATTTGATATGTGCGTTGGAGTCTTGTAGGACTTAGTAATTCACACAAGGAGTCTTGGCGGGTTCACCACTCATAACTTCGTGCTTGAGTCGGAGAAGGAGCATTGCAGAGTCGTGCACTTGATGCTGCCGAGGAACCGCCGGACGAGATGACTTGAAGCGAAGCTAAGGAAGCAGACTTCGGAGGCAAGACACGCGAAGGAGCATTGCAGAGCCGTGTGCCTGATGCTGGCGAGGGACGTGGCTGCGAACGAAGAGAGCTTCGGCGAGGGACTTCGAGTGAGATGAGAGAATGAGTGAATTGTAAGTAGCTCATTAGGTGAACTTGGCCCAATGGCTAAGTGTCGGATGAGTTTTCCTGACATCAGTCGACTGCCATGAAATGGAAGTCGACTGCTCTGAGTCGAATGGGTTCGACTGGTATCCAACTGATGGGTTTATGCCCAGCAGTCGACTGCCAGAGGATGTCACGGGCATAGAACCGCTCGTAGCCGACTGGGCAGTCAACTACGAAGGCAGCAGTCGACCGATGGGATCCATCAATCGACTGCCAAGTGTTCCGTTGGACTACAATGGTCGGGATCCGACGTGTTCGGAGGCCGTTGTAGTGGCGGCAGTCGACTGCCAAGGGCAGCAGTCGACTGGTTGTGGCCAATGGGAAGAAATCAACCCTCTCTATAAAAAGAGAGGGTGTGGGCTTTTGGATGGCTAATGCTTATATTCCAAACCATCATCCAAGTGCTCCACAAGTGATAAACTCCTTCTTCTAGTTCTCTTTCACATCTATTGTAAAAGAAGGAGTTTTCTTGAGTTGTAAGGGTTACCTCCACCTAGCTTAGTGCAAAGGAGAGACCGATAGTGATTTGGTTGTAGAGTGATTCACCGAGGACGAATCGGGGACCATGGATTAGCGGTGTAGCCGTGAACCACGTTATATTTCGTGTTAGCATTGTTTGTATTCTTCTTTGTTTATTTGCTTGTCTTTATTAGTATTCCGCTTGCTCTAACAATTGTTTAGACGAGCAAATTCCACCATCCAACGACAAAGGGCTATTCACCACCCTCTTGCCGGCCGATTGATCCCCTTCAAGTGGTATCAGAGCCAAGGAAAGCTTGTCAAGGACTAACCGCCACAACAAGCACATTCAAGAATGACCGACTCAAATATTCATCCGCCAAAGTTCGAGGGGAAATTCTCTTGGTGGAAAAAGAGAATGGAGGTATTTTTCGAGACCGATTTTTATATTTTATTAATTATGGAAAACAGTTTCGAGTTGCCTAGGAATGAAGATGGGGAACCATTGGAGAAAGCACAGTGGAGCAAGAGGCAAAGAGAAGAATACTTGGCAAATTCAAAGGCCAAGCACCACCTCTACAATGTACTCCCCAAACAAGAGGTGAATAGGATAGGGGAATGCTCTAGTGCGAAGGAGATGTGGGAGAAGCTAGTAGAGCTTCATGAAGGCACCTCGGAAGCCAAACTTGCAAGGAGAGACCTCCTCCGCTCCCAACTATCCAAAATAAAATTAGAAAAGGGAGAAAAGGTAACATCATTGTATTCTAGGTTTAAGGAAATTTTGATTGGACTAACAAGTGTAGGAGAAAGGCTCTCCAACCGGGACATACTCATGAAAGCAATTGATGCTTTTCCCCAGACATCAAAATGGAGCTCAATGGTGGACTCCTTCTACATGTCCAAGAACTTAGAAGTGAGCACCTTGGAGGAGTTCTTCTCAACAATGGAGCTCCACGAAACGAGGCTTGAAGGAATACAAGAAGAGCCAAAGTTTCAACTGTCACGCCCCGAGAGTATGCCGTGCCGAAAAGCAAACGGATGACATCTCCCCTGTACGTGGCAACATATCGGGTTAATACAAGGCTCGTAGGCCCACAACAACATGAAAATATATATGGACAATACCAAACAATACATCCACAACAACACAAAAGGTGCGCACCGGTGCGACTCTAACATACTACACAAAAACAATATACAAACCAACAGCCAAATACAACACTGATTATACATGACCATAATACAAAACAATAGTAGAAGCAAATACGTGGAAAACCCCAATTGTTCGGTGTGAGATGGGATCAGCTGGCGGAGCTCCGAACGTCCAAGGAATCTTCTACCTGTTATCTGGGCGACAGGAAACCCAGGGTCCAGGGGTGGTGAGTATAAACTCAGGGGTAATATATAGAAAGTGCATGAACATATAGGGTAAAGAAATCTACAAGTATACATGTGAAGATCTACAGGTATACAACATGAGTCCAATAGACATACAATCCTATCCAAATCTAATAACAAGTAACCACAGTATAGTCATACTCAATGTATATACTAAACTGATCAACTGAACATGAAGTAATGTACCAACGTACCTGACGGTCTGCAACACCATAAGCTATATCATCCTGACAGATATACAATAACATAAAATATATAATGTACTAGGTCAATCTCATACCTGACCAATACTCAGACATATGAAGAGTATATGGTCACTTGTAATAATAACCCGGTCCGTACCACACAATGACCTGACGCTAATCAAACACATACAACAGTCTGAACCAATACATATATCATGCTCCACATAGCAGTATAAAATATACAAATGGCATGTATCATGATGTACAAACATATGCAGCAAACAAATGCAGCATCTCACAGGCATATGTAAAACATATATCAAATACATGCATACATATATATAATGCATACCAACCACGACGATATGGCCCGGGTGGCACGGCATGACGACTAGCCCGACTCCAGCTGCCACTACTCTCGAGTGACCGAGTTGGGTAGTATGAATGAGTAGCATATAAGCGTAAAGAGCTAACTACTCCCCGGGGGTCCCTGCTGCTGGCCGCTCCATCACTAACCATGAGTAGATGAGCTCTGAACACAGGATAACTGCACGTCACACATCCACCGTCTATAGTGGGCGAGTGCTAACACCACTCTGCTCAGTGGCCAGGTGCGCATCTCTAGCTACCACCATCCATAGTGGCCGAGCGCGGCACTTGCAATGCTCTGCCCTCAACCCTGCTACCACTACCCCGAGTGGCCGGGGAGGTAGGATGACTGAAGACCCATCTCAACCACAAGGGAGACTCAGTCAACAACATGCATGCAAATGTAATGATGCATAGCTCCACACAAGTATCCTCGCAACACTCCCTATCTCACGGGGAGTCCTGGTCAACCAAAAGTCAACTATGCAAGGACTACAATCCACAAGACTCTCTCTCTATCGCACAAAGAGTCATACTCATCTGACAGTCAACCACGTTAAGACCTCTAGTCAATAGCGATATACTATCGACCGTCCATATAACCATATAAAGGCATACAATCCAAAATGGATATACCATCACGCTAGGACCTCGAGTCCATGGTCACATACTGACAACCCCACACTTATCTATGCACAGACAACTAGATCCACCATAGATGCACACCTAACATGTGTACGATACAACAATCGACTTCATAACCCAAACCATCACCTAACCCTAGTGATGTAACACAGTAATCCAATCTGAGGTCACAAGAATAACCCTAACCACATGTACTTACTGAACATCCATCGGCTAACACATAATAGGGTTTATAGTTCCTATCCGTGCTAGATAATCAATGAAATAACAACAATATCTCAAAGGTCAAAGGCAGTACAAGCATATGATTAAATAAGAGTGGATTTAAGGTAAACAGGTATAAACATATATCCAAATTCATGCAATAGAATTTGATCAAAACTACCGGACTAGGTAGATATTACCCACCTAATACGAAGACTCCTTTGAAAACATCATTTGTCCTCACATCTACAAGACAGTCCTAAATCAAAGCCCTGTACATTTGTTACACTGCTATAAAATAACCTATAACATAGCATTCAGAATCAAAGCTTACCTTTCCCTGTTCAATCAACCATAGGTTATCCGAAACATACCCCCCCTTTAGTCCACATAACTCCAACGGGCAAAGCACCACTTTCGGTCGATCCAAAGCTAAATTCCATTGTCATTCCCCTAATTTGTTCACCTAAATGCAGCTTGCATTTTCAGATCAGCAGAGGTTGAACACTTGAAGCTATGTTACACACAACTCATAAACACACCGAAATATAGGATCGTTAGCTTGAAAGGTGATTGTAAGCCAAGTTCAGATTCAACGCAAGACAACCTTTAACAGAGCATAATCTGAAAAATGTCCACAGGATAGCCAACACATTACCAAGAATCCAAGATCCCATCACCTCCATCGATGCTGCTCACTGCGGCAAGATTGCTGATTACAAATACAGGGTAGGTGATCCACGAGTCGGTGAGCGTAGCTCTACAGAGGGAAATCACACCGAAATCCAAAAATCAAAATGCAGAGATCCTTCTTCACCGGCACCATTTCTCCCCTGTTCACCGTCGACCAGCAAGCTCCACAAACTGCCCAAAACATCGATTGAAGCCGAATTAAGGAATCCACAGCAAGATCTCAATTCACAAAAATCCTTAGAACACACAGCAGGTAATGGAGACAAAATAGGTCGAAACTTACCAACCCTTGGAATCCACAGACCTTGCTCCTTCCCCAATCCATCGTTCGCCAGCGACCATCAAGTTCCACAACCTGCCCAAACACCGATCCGAGCTACTAGTAGTGAGACCCACAAGCAAGCATGGATTTCATCCAAATCAAGGGGAATGGATCAATTGCTTACCCAAATCTCGGCCGAAACTCGTAAATCCCAACTCACTGTTGGCGATCCGATCGCATCATCGTGGACTCCCAGCTCCCAGCGAGAACTCTCACCCGTCGGAGCTTGACCGGAGTCCCTCCCCCCAGCTGGATCTACTACCCGACGAACGACGGCGGCAAGATGCGGAGGAGATAAGAGACGAAGGGCGAAAATCGCAAAGAAGAGGAAGAAGTCGCTGATCGCGATGGGGAGGAAGAAGAAATGGGAAACAAATTCGTTCGGCTCTTTTCAAGCCATTCGTCCAAATCTGGTTAACCCAGCTCAATCCAAACCCAATCCGATTGGGTTCAACTCAACCAGGATTCATTGATCGGCCCAAGCCTAATGCAGCAACCCAAGCTCAATACCATTGAGCTCAATACCATTGAGCCCAATACATTGAGCCCAATACCAACCAGCTCCTTATTAAGCCCAATTAATCCACTAATTAAACTCAATTAACCCACTAATTAATCCAATTAATTAAAGGGTTAATACATATAATATTTTTTTTTTACCGTATTTTACATTCTCCCCCACTTATAAAAATTTGGTCCCCAAATTTCTGACTTAGGTACGAGTACGAGATGTCACAACAACCATCTCAAATATCTGTAGAAAAGTCACACACCTTAAGTGACTAAGTGGAATACTAAGCTCGAATATTACATTCCAGCTCTTATATATACCCCCAACCAAGATAAATACTGTACCAAAGTGGAGCTCTATACCCGTAACCGATGAGAAACTTTGCCAGAATCATAAGGTGAATCATGAATCACTATCAGAAATGATACTCAAGGTTACTCCATGGATATAATTCCATCAAGCGATCCAACGAAATCCATCTTATGGCTCGGAAGAAAATGAGAGGACCTAGCTAATCGATCATCGACTACCCAAATCCTATCAAATCCTTTCCGAATTCCAGATAATCTCCCAAACATTGTCCATCGTACTAGGCTACCACTTCCATCACGGTACGTAACTCTACTGGTCACTAATAATCCACTTTTGTTTGTTGGCATATCCAACATCAAACTACGAACTCAACCATGTTCCACATGTCGTTCTACCACCAAGAACGTTCCATCACTCACTATTTTCGGATCCATTCTGAATAATCATCACTTTCGAATGAAGAGTCTCTTGAAACAACTCATCCTAAATCGAATGCAACTCTCGGAACCACTATCCTCTTCGGAGATGGAGAATTCCTTCCTCACAAGAGAAATTAATCTATTGTCCAAAATTCATTCCGTCACATAGAATTGGAAGTAACTGGAAGACTATAATGACAAATCTCACTAGTTTCTCAACCAGCGTACACATAATATACGTCTCATTTAACTGCATCGGAATCGCTCCCATCTCTGAAATGATGCATCTGCGTACAATACCCTTCCATCCATATCAAACGGATTAACTAACACTGACACAAAAGTCAGCCACCTTCTAGGCCCTGAAACCTAGCTTCCCAAGCTTCCGACCAAGTGATTCCCATCACTTCCTTAGTCCAACAAGTCTACGGTATAGTAACTCTAGAGCATCCTATCCACATCTACGGTAAATACCAAATCAATCTAGGGAAACCACAACTTCCCTCAAGATTGGAAATATATCCATGAATATATCCTCCACAGATATGATGACAATCAATCTCAAATACTCCAAGAGTACTTGATTCCTCAAGTCCATGAATGACTAAATCGTCGATACGTCTAACAACATTATCAACATCTCCTAAAATTCATACCAAGTATGAAATGTCATCTTCTACACACCTGCATCCTTTTACTTTAGGCTGATGATAGCTCAATCTTCACACTGACAATGATAATTGTATGACACTAAATCACTACAATATCAACTCTCAATCGTAGATCAACCCTAGGGTATACACATGTGTTATTTAGCTGATCTAAACAGAGCATCAATCCATGACGAAGGATATTATTTCCAACAACTACTGCATTCCATCATCAATAATCGAGGCATAACCTCAAAGGTTCGTCTCTCTTCTAACAAAGAGTTACAAGTCTTCTCAAGAAGAAACACTGAGGCAGATAAATCTCCCATAGTGTTTAGCAACACTGATACCCATAAAATCATCTCCCGGTATGAGGTCCCCAATATCAGGACTATTCCCGAAATCACCTCAATCGCATATTCCACTTGCTCATGCAGTGACCAGCCCGAGAGTTCATCCGTAACTACATCCGAATACTCTCGGATTATACGTACATTCGAGAGTCCTAGTATACCAACGCTCCAACAATCCAACTATCCATAAGGATATGTCTATAGTAGAGGTATGTCTAGCAAAGGCTAAGGGTATCCCTTGACTTTTGGATTGTTGATCAACATCTCACCTGACGGTAGAGAACAATCACCAACCCACAAGTCGATAGGAACCCTTCGAACCCTATCCAAGAATGTTCTAGACAAAGATACCTGTAAACTACCAGTATCTCTCGATATATCCGCAAATAGGATAACCTAAAGTAATACCCCGAAGGACCGATCCTTCGGTCTTCTATACTTCTTCTCGAGTAATCATGTAAAGTTGTCCAACATTTGTTCTGGACGACTGAGCTCATGTAGATGCAAAGACTATCATGGAGGAACTGAAATCAACTGCTGGAACTGAGGTACAACTGAAACAACTGCAATGGAGATGGTAAACACTGTTGTACTGGTAAATGATACACATCCGGCTGTATAATACTGAAGAACTGTCAACATCATAGCACGCTCCAACTCTGTGAAAGGTATAGCTACACCCGGAGAATACGGCATAGATACGACCATCGTCGTATACTCTCTCTCCTCTGAACCAATCATAACTACGCCTAGGAAGATAACAGTTGCTATCGTCTGGGAAGGTAACAATTGTTGTTTGAACGTCTGAGTCTTCTGAGATGTCTTCGGCTGATACTGCTGAGTAACTTACTTCTTCCGGATAAAAGTATCAATGAGCTCCAACTATATCTGAGGTAGTAGATCACTGCTGATGTGATAATCTATTCTTCTGTCATGATCTCGGCTTCCGAGGTTGTGGATCGTCCGCTCGAAAGCATCATCCATAGTCTTCCACTGAGTCTTCAAAGTACATACTCTCCTCGTAGATACCGGCTGCTTATAGTAGAAACAGATACAATGGTCCATTGAATAATTCGACTCTGTGTCTCATCGTAACCCGCACTGCACACACATAATCTCCCTTCGGAGTCTTTCCTCTGAGTTTGCTGATAAACATAAGAAGCTACTAACAATCTGCAATCGGTCTTCTATGATTGGAAAACTCTCCAATAGTCGCTCGTGACTCATGACTTTAATCTTGCTCCTTTTTATCCAACATTCGGAGACTTCTAATTCCAATAATTTGACTTGCAATATCTGCTTATCAAATCTCCAACTCTTAAAACACTTGCTACGGAGTCATTCCTATACACATGACTCGGTCTCAGGACTTCCGGTAGGATCTGGTAGGAGATCCAAACATCCTGATCAAAATATCAGCCAATAAATCGTGGGTGGCCGAAATCAACTCAATCACATTCTTAAGATATTAAGTGATCATAATCTTCATAAGTCTAACAACTCTGTAGGGTATCTTCATTACCAAACGATCACCCAACCCGAAGCTCAAGAATTATCCGACGATGAGTCAAAGAAGATGATGTGGGGAAATACTATCTCATAACATCACTGAACTGTGACCAAGTGATACATTATTTCCCGTAGGTTACTTTCTATCTCTTCCACCAAGTACTGATTAGATCCGGATAATGGTATTCAACTAACACTACTATCTTCGTATAACACGAGTTAAGTACCCAAAAGTACTCTCAAAGTTATACAACCCAGCATGACCAATTCAGGGATCAAAATCCCTATGAATATCTCCAAACTAATCCTCTACTATCTGCATCAGCAATAGTGTACTCGCTTGTCCATTACCCCATAGGTAATGATCTAACTAACATAATTAGTGAAAATCTTAGGACTATAATCCTTGATCTCCACAAGAGATGTGACTACCTAATCCCTGCTTTCCGACTCGGTATCAGTCGGCTCTCAAAGGTAATTACCTTTTCGATAGCAGGTACATATCTAATAACCTCAACATATCGTTCCCGTGGTCAAACTCAAACCACGGTTACGAATACTAACCAATATCCTACAAGTCATCCATGTTATAAGCAACTAAATGCATAACCAATAGAAGGATATGTAATAACAATTAACATACCTTAAACCTTGTAGCTCGGAGATGTCCGCAATAGCCAGATCCCAGAACTCACAAAGCCAAAACCGAGTAAAGCAAAACTCGATGTCCGAACGAAATCAAATCCGAAAGTGGACTTCGCAACCTAGGGCTCTGATACCAATAAAATTGTCACGCCCCGAGAGTATACCGTGTCGAAAAGCAAATGGATGGCATCTCCCTTGTATGTGGCAACATATCGGGTTAATACAAGGCCCGTAGGCCCACAACAACATGAAAATATATATGGACAATACCAAACAATACATCCACAACAACACAAAAGGTGCGCACCGGTGCGACTCTAACATACTACACAAAAAGGAACATACAAACCAACAACCAAATACAACACTGATTATACATGGCCATAATACAAAACAATAGCGGAAGCAAATACGTGGAAAACCCCAATTGTTCGGTGTGAGATGGGATCAGCTGGCAGAGCTCCGAACATCCAAGGAATCTTCTACCTGTTATCTGGGCAACAGGAAACCCAGGGTCCAGGGGTGGTGAGTATAAACTCAGGGGTAATATATAGAAAGTGCATGAACATATAGGGTAAAGAAATCTACAAGTATACATGTGAAGATCTACAGGTATACAACATGAGTCCAATAGACATACAATCCTATCCAAATCTAATAACAAGTAACCACAGTATAGTCATACTCAATGTATATACTAAACTAATCAACTAAACATGAAGTAATGTACCAACGTACCTGACGGTCTGCAACACCATAAGTTATATCATCCTGATAGATATACAATAACATAACACATATAATGTACCAGGTCAATCCCATACCTGACCAATACTCAGACATATGAACAGTATATGATCACCTGTAATAATAACCCGGTCCGTACCACACAATGACCTGACGCTAATCAAACACATACAACAGTCTGGACCAATACATATATCATGCTCCACATAGCAGTATAAAATATGCAAATGGCATGTATCATGATGTACAAACATATGCAGCAAACAAATGCAGCATCTCACAGGCATATGTAAAACATATATCAAATACATGCATACATATATATCAGCAATGCATATGCATGACCATGTCTGCGGACCCGGCCAACCACGACCCCAGTATGGCCCGGGTGGCACGACATGACGACTAGCCCGACTCCAGCTGCCACTACTCTCGAGTGACCGAGTTGGGTAGTATGAATGAGTAGCATATAAGCGTAAAGAGCTAACTACTCCCCGGGGGTCCCTGCTGCTGGCCGCTCCGTCACTACCCATGAGTAGACAAGCTCTGCACATAGGACAACTGCACGTCACACAATCACCATCTATAGTGGGCGAGTGCTAACACCACTCTGCTCAGTGGCCAGGTGCGCATCTCCAGCTACCACCATCCATAGTGGCCGAGTGCGGCACATCAAATGCTCTGCCCTCAACCCTGCTACCACTACCCCGAGTGGTCGGGGAGGCAGGATGACTGAAGACCCGTCTCAAACACAAGGGAGACCCAGTCAACAACATGCATGCAAATGTAATGATGCATAGCTCCACACAAGTATCCTCGCAACACTCCCTATCTCACGGGGAGTCATGTTCAACCAAAAGTCAACTATACAAGGACTACAATCCACAAGACTCTCTCTCTATCGTACAAAGAGTCATACTCATCTGACAATCAACCACGTTAAGACCTCTAGTCAGTAGCGATATACTATCGACCTTCCATATAACCATACACAGGCATACAATCCAAAATGGATATACTATCACGCTAGGACCTCGAGTCCATGGTCACATACTGACAACCCCACACTTATCTATGCACAGACAACTAGATCCACCATAGATGCACAACTAACATGTGTACGATACAAAAATAGACTTCATAACCCAAACCATCACCTAACCCTAGTGATGTAACACAGTAATCAAATCTAAGATCACACGGATAACCCTAACCACCTGTACTTACTGAACATCCATCGGCTAACACATAATAGGGTTTATAGTTCCTATTCGTGCTAGATAATCAATGAAATAACAACAATATCTCAAAGGTCAAAGGCAGTACAAGCATATGATTAAATAAGAGTGGATTTAAGGTAAACAGGTATAAACATATATCCAAATTCATGCACTAGAATTTGATCAAAACTACTGGACCAGGTAGATATTACCCACCTGATACGAAGACTCCTCTAAAAACATCATTTGTCCTCACGTCCACAAGACAGTCCTAAATCAAAGCCTTGTACATTTGTTACACAACTATAAAATAACCTATAACATAACATTTAGAATCAAAGCTTACCTTTCCCCATTCAATCAACATAGGTTATCTGAAACATACCCCCCCTTTAGTCCACATAACTCCAACGGGCAAAGCACCACTTTCGGTCGATCCAAAGCTAAATTCCATTGTCATTCCCCTAATTTGTTCACCCAAATGCAGCCTGCATTTTCAGATCAGCAGAGGTTGAACACCTGAAGCTATGTTACACACAACTCATAAACACACCGAAATATAGGATCATTAGCTTGAAAGGTAATTGTAAGCCAAGTTTAGATTCAACGCAATACAACCTTTAACATAGCATAATCTGAAATATATCCACAGGATAGGCAACACATTACCAAGAATCCAAGATCCCATCACCTCCATCGATGCTGCTCACTAAGATTGCTGATTACAAATACAGGGTAGGTGATCCACGACTCAGTGAGTGCAGCTCTACAGAGGGAAATCACACCGAAATCCAAAAATCGAAATGCAGAGATCCTTCTTCACCGACACTATTTCTCCCCTGTTCACCGTCGACCAGCAAACTCCATAAACTGCCCAAAACATCGATTGAAGCTGAATTAAGGAATCCACAGCAAGATCTCAATTCACAAAAATCCTCAGAACACACAGCAGGTAAGAGAGACAAAATAGGTCGAAACTTACCAACCCTTGGAATCCACAGACCTTGCTCCTTCCCCAATCCATCGTTCGCCGGCGACCATCAAGCTCCACAACCTGCCCAAACACCGATTCGAGCTACTAGTAGTGAGACCCACAAGCAAGCATGGATTTCATCCAAATCAAGGGGAATGGATCAATTGCTTACCCAAATCTCGGTCGAAACTCGTAAATCCCAACTCACCGTCGCCGACCCGATTGTATCACCGTCGACTCCCAGCTCCGAGCAAGAACTCTCACCCGTCGGAGCTCGACCGGAGTCCCTCCCTCCAGCTGGATCTACTACTCGACGAACGACGGTGGTGAGATGCAGAGGAGATAAGAGACGAAGGGCGGAAATCGCAAAGAAGAGGAAGAAGTCACTGATCGCGATGGGGAGGAAGAAGAAATGGGAAACAAATTCGTTCGGCTCTTTTCAAGCCGTTCGTCTAAATATGGTTAACCCAGCCCAATCCAAACCCAATCCGATTGAGTTCAGCTCAGCCAGTTCAGCCCAATTAGCCCAAGCCCAACGCAGCCCAAGCCTAATACCAACCCAAGCTCAATACCAGCCCAAGCCCAATACATCCCAATTAGTCAACTTATTAAGCCCAATTAATCCACTAATTAAACTCAATTAACCCACTAATTAATCCAATTAATTAAAGGGTTAATCCATATAATAATTTTTTTTACCGTATTTTACATCAACCTTCAAGAGGAGTAGCCTTGATGACACACAAGGGGAAGAAGAAGATAGAGATCCCCTCCTCCGATGATGAAGCATCTTCCTCCTCCTCCATGGATAGCACGGAAGAAGCTTATATGGTAAGGAGGGTAAGACATGCTTTAAAAGGTTTTCAATTTAATAAATCTAATGATAGGAGGAGAAGACCAAGGGAAAGGTAATTTTTTACAATTGCTAAGGAGAGGGACACATAAGGGACAATTGTCCTCTCCTAAACAAGAGCAAAGAAGAGAGGAAGAAGAAAGAAGAAAAGAAAAATAAAAAGGGGAGCAAAAAGAAGGAAGAAGAGAAGAAGGCCAAAGAAAAGGGGAAGACCAAAGCTCTAAAGGCAAGGACTTGGGACGACCCCTCCTCCTCATCTTCATCATCATCGGAAGAGGAGAATGCCTTTGTCACAAACTTAGCCCTAATGGCCTTTGACGACTTGGATTGCTCCTCCTCCGAAAATGAAGGATCAAGCTTAAGTGGAGAGAGCTCAAGTGAAGGGGGAGCCTCCTCTACATCCTCATCATCGGAAGAGGATTTGGTAAGTGAGGTAACGAATCTACCCCCTAAGCAAATAATGTTTATGATTTCTAGTCTCACTAAGGATTTATTTAGAGCTAAAAAGAAAAATAAATGCATGCTTGAGCAAATTAAGGATTTAGAACAAAAATTAGAAAAAGCATGTTTTAATAATGATAATGATGATGCATGCTCACATGATAACTATATGCCTTTGGATGTTAATGATGCATGCATAGAAGAAAATAGGGCTTTAAGAGAAAATGTAGACTATTTGACCAAAGCCCTAGAAAAGTTTACAATAGGCTCCAACACCTTGAACATGATAATTGGGAGCCAAAGGGCAAGTTTCAACAAGAAAGGCCTAGGTTATAAGGAAAAGAAAAATGAAAAGGCCTATAAATGTCTAATAGCTAGGGGTCAAGACAAATAGAAAGTAATTGCTAGGAAATGGATCCCTAAGGAATTTTTAGTAAACCTCATAGGAAAGAACTTATTTTGGGTTCCAAAATCCATCCTTAAGGGTTAGGAAAACCCAAGGATAGTCAACCATATGGACTTTACCTATATCATATTTTTAGTTGACTTAGGATGGCGGGACAATATTTTTGAAATAGTGTTAGGTGATGATAATGCACCTAAAAATAGATAAATCATGCTTTAGGTGACATTTACTTTATCATCATGATATAATACCTAATGCATGATCACAATTTGATGAATACATTTGTTTCATGATCATAACATGAAATTAATTCATATACATCTTTATGATCATGTGGATTGTTAGGATGATACTTAACCTTGATAGAATTGCATGAAAATAATGGTTAAGTACATACAAATACCTTTAGGACACATCTCACACTCACCATAGGCTACCATGATTGAAAACTTAGCATGGGTGAGATGATAGGATGATACAAATGTCCACTAGTGCCTATGGCATTTAGATGGTCATTTGAAGTATCAAAATAGCAATAATAGACCAATCATGGGGAAGACTTATATTTAATTCATAGAGATATTGCCCAAAGATCATGGTTGGATATTTCATATGTTTTCAAAACAATTTCTTACTTTAAAATCCATGTATTCATGTTTTGAAATAATCCAAAGCAAGACTAGGTGTTAAAATGGATACTAACATGATCAAAAACCTAGTGGTTTTTAAAGATTTTGGATTTTTGGTAAATACTTGAAAATATAATGATTTTTTTATGGAAAACTATTTTTCATTGATAAATATACTTACAAGAAATATGTTCCGCAAATTTCACTATTTTTTGAATTTTTTGGAATTTATAATGCATTTCTGAATTTCGTCCAGAAAATCAGAATTGTTGTTTTCCTTGTGCCAGTCGACTGCCATACTGATAGCAGTCGACTGATGGACTGTAAACAAGCTCAGTAACATGATTTTATCAGGTTTTTGACTGATTTTAATGTTTATTTACCTCTAGCCTTGATTCCATGCTTGTATAAACATTATTTAATATTTTTTGATGGTGTCAAAGGGGGAGAAATATATATGTTTAAGGGGGAATATATTTAGGGGGAGTTTCATGTATTAAGGGGGAGAGTTACTAATCATGTTTACTTACATGCTTTCTTTCCTTAATGTTTTTTCAAATATTTTTACCTAACTTAAACGGATTGCCACACATCAAAAAGGGGGAGATTGTTAGGGCAATCTCTTGCCATGATAAGGTTTTGATGTGTGTGGCAAAGGGTTTAAGTTAGGTTGTGATTATGATTTGATATGTGCGTTGGAGTCTTGCAGGACTTAGTAATTAACACATGGAGTCTTGGTGGGTTCACCACTTACAACCTCGTGCTTGAGTCGGAGAAGGAGCATTGCAGAGCCGTGCGCTTGATGCTGCCGAGGGACCGCCGGACGAGATGACTTGAAGCGAAGACAAGGAAGCATACTTCGGAGGCAAGAGACGCGAAGGAGCATTGCAGAGCCGTGCGCCTGATGCTGCCGAGGGATGTGGCTACGAACGAAGAGCGCTTCGGTGAGGGACTTCGAGTGAGATGAGAGAATGAGTGAATTGTAAGTAGCTCATTAGGTGAACTTGGCCGAATGGCTAAGTGTCGGATGAGTTTTCCTGACATCAGTCGACTGCCATGAAATGACAATCGACTGCTCTGAGTCGAATGGGTTCGACTGGTATCCAACTGATCTGTTTATGCCCGTGATCATTGCCATGGAATGGCGATCCAGAGGATGTCACGCAGAATCGGCCGTAGCCGATCGATAGACGATCGACTACAAAGGCAGCAATCGACTGATGGGATCCATCAGTCCACTGCCAAGTGTTCCGTTGGACTACAACGGTCGGGATCCAACGTGTTCGGAGGTCATTGTAGTAGCGGCAGTCGACACCCAAGGGAAGTAGTCGACTGGTGGCGGCCAACGGGAAGAAATCATCCCTCTCTATAAAAAGAGAGAGTGTGGGCTTTTGGATGGCTAATGCTTATATTCCAAACCATCATCCAAGTTCTCCACAAGTGATAAACTCCTTCTTCTAGTTCTCTTTCACATGTATTGTAAAAGAAGGAGTGTTCTTGAGTTGTAAGGGTTACCTCCACCTAGCTTAGTGCAAAGGAGAGACCAATAGTGATTTGGTTGTGGAGTGATTCACTGAGGACGAATCGGGGACTGTGGATTAGTGGCGTAGCCGTGAACCACGTTATATTTTGTGTTAGCATTGTTTGTATTCTTCTTTGTTTATTTGCTTGTCTTTATTAGTATTCCGCTTGCGCTAACAATTGTCTAGACGAGCAAATTCCACCATCCAACGACAAAGGGCTATTCACCCCCCTCTAGCCGGCCGATCGATCCCCTACACTTACCTTAAACCCAACTCCTCCGATCTGCCATTGTATGGGGTTAAAAGTTTCGGATATCACCGAGCTATAAAAATAGTGACGATCTGATCTAAGGCCTTGCCTTGTCAGATCAGAATGATTTTTTTTTTACTTATATCATCTTCTATAGTGCACTTACCTTAAACTCAACTCCTTCGATCCGCCACCGCACGGAGATAAAAGCTTCGAATATCACCAGCTATACAAATATTGATGATCTGATCTAAGTCCTTGCCTTGTCAGATTGAAATGAATTTTTTACTTTCATCATCTTCCATAGTGTACTTACTTTAAACCCAACTCCTCCGATCCGCCATCACACGGGATAAAAGTTTTGGCTATCATCGAGCTATAAAAATAGTGATGATCAGATCTAAGACCTTGCCTTGTCAGATCGGAATGATTTTTTTTTTTACTTCCGTCATCTTTCATAGTGTACTGACCTTAAACCCAACTTCTCTAATCCACAACGCACAGGGATAAAGGCTTCAGATATCACTGAGCTATAAAAATAGTGACGATATGATCAAAGGCCTTGTCTTGTCAGATTGGAATGATTTTTTTTACTTCCTTCATCTTCCATAGTGTACTTACCTTAAACCCAACTCCTTCGATCCACCACCGCATGGGGATAAAAGCTTCGACTATCACCAAGCTATAAAAATAGTGATGATCTGATCTAAGGCCTTACCTTATTAGATCGGAATGAATTTTTTTACTTCTGTCATCTTCCATAGTGTACTTACCTGAAACCCAACTCCTTCGATCCGACACCGCACAGGGATAAAAGCTTCGGCCATCACCGAGATATAAAAATAGTGACGATCTGATTTAAGGTCTTGCCTTATCATATCAGAATGAATTTTTTACTACCGTTATCTTCCATAGTGTACTTAAACCCAACTCCTCCGATCCGCCACTACACAGGGATAAAAGCTTTGGCTATCACCGAGCTATAAAAATAGACGAAGACTCTACCCACCAATAAATCACGCTCAAAACTGTAGAGGATTCGTTGACCGCTAGAGGGGGGGGGGTGAATAGCTCGTTTTGATACATCGATGGAATTCATTTCGTGTTCATCTAGAAATCTCGTTAACGCAGCGGAAATAGAAATAATAGCAATAACGAAAGTGAAGACAAACACAAATACACCAATACACAAGTATGTAACGTGGTTCGGAACCGAATGGTTCCTACTCCACGGATCGAGCTCTAAAGAGCTCTAGTGATGCACATGAAACCACTAATCACAAATAACTCCTTCTCGGAACAATCCGGAGGTGGAGAAACCCCATACAATGATTACACTAAGTAATACTAAAGATACAAGCTAATACAAATATGAAAAACAATGTAAGTAAAGAAAAACACTTTACAAGAGCACTTTGGTTGCTTGATCTTTGTTTGCTTTGGACTAGCCTTGAAGACCCTGATTTGCAACAACAAATCGTTCCAATTCACCCAAGAAAATCACTGCAAAAAACCCTATTCCGAGCTGCTTTTATAACCTACAATCGGGCTGGATTTTCTCCTATCAGTCGACTGGTCAGGACCATCAGTCGACTGATGATACTGTTGCTGTGAGACAATGGTGCAATCCATGCTAGAAAAATCTAATGGATAGGATATCAGTCGACTGATCATGTCCATCAGTCGACTGATCTAGCCTTCACTGATCGCTAACCCGAATGATCGACCCATTCAGGCGTCCGAATACCGAAAATACCAGTACTTGACTAATCATAAGATCGATCGCAGATGGCTAATCGCCCACCTCGGCGATCATTTGTCGCTAGGTCACTCCCCTCAGTCAAACCCTAGTTGACTCACACCAGTCGGCTGTGACATGGTCCCAATCGACTGATACACCTCAAACATGAGGTTTTAACCTCAAAAATGAGATTTAACCCAAGTATGATGACCCCATACTTGCTAGATAACCCTTATCCTTAGACCTAAGACTTCTAGCCACCTTCGTCAGCCTCACGCCTATCGGATCCCTCCAAGTCATCCATGACTTGTTCATCCATACACTAGCCTTTAGGTGCTTCCATCGCCTATGTCATGCTAACGGTGTCTACACCGCCAAGGCACATTGGACTTACGCTGTCAAGACTTTGCTTGGACTTTACGCCGCCAACCATTGGACTTATGCTGCCAAGACTCCCGCTTGGACTTTACACCACCAATATCAAACCCCTTGGACTTCTCAAATACCAAGACTCAAGCTTGGACTTTTTCTTGCCAACCCATGTTGGACTTTCCATGCCAAGACCCATACTTGGACTTTTCCTTGCCAAGACCCATGCTTGGACTTTACATGTCAAGTACTCAAGACTTGGACTTTCCATGACATGGTCAACTCCAGTCAACCATCAAATCCCCCCTTGAGTCAAACTCGAATCCGGTCAATCATGACCCAAGTCGATTGCACTAACAATCTCCTCAAAATATTATCAGACATCAATGTCAAATATCAATGTCAAATCTCCATGTCAAACATCAAAACATTGCTCGAGTCAAACTCGAGTTTGGTCAATCGTGACCTGGGCCGATTGCACCAACAATCTCCCCCTTTTTGATGTTAGACAAAAACACATACCTTTGAGTTAGAACACTAACTCAAATTCCCTTACCAATTATCCCAAATTGGTAATTTCACTTTTTCCCCGTTTTTGACATACATCAAAAAGGTTCTCTCCAAGGAGGTCAATGTCTCATGTCCCAATGAGATCTTACAATCTCTCCCTTGGTCCAGAAATACCTAGGATGCCTACCATATTCCTAGTGATAAGTCCCATATCACTCAAGAGAGGCAATCCTATATACTCTCCCAATTTCCAAATTGGGTATCTCCTTAATTCCATTTTCTCCTTCATGAGGAAAAATACCATCCATGATCCCATGATGGATACCTCCCCCTAAAGGCTTGCTTCTCCTTGACCATTGCACCAACAATGTCCTTGGGAAGTCCCTAAGCCAATAGGAACTCTAAACCATCAAAAATAAGGTCTAAATTTTAACATTGAACTTTCCAACCCCTTAAATTTGATACATCACCCTAACAACTCTCCTAATCCATATCCAATAGATTTTCACCTTTTATAATGCTTTCTGAAGCATATCCTAAGGTTAGGAGTGGTTAGGGAACTTTACCGTAGCTGAAAATGGGCTAAACAACCTTGTTTTTCCCGAAATCAGCCCGACAGTCGAGTCTCTCAGAAATCAGTCGACTGCCGTGCTCATCAGTCGACTGCCAACAGGGGCAGTCGACTGATAACTGAAAAATCTGATTTTTAGTTATCAGAAATGAAATTACAAAAAGCATAGGTAATTATATGTAATTCAAAAAATTGTAAAAAATCATACATATAATACTTATAACACATACAATGGGTGAAAAATATTTTACCCTTAAAATATCGAAATTGATACAAAATTCAAAAATGAAGAAAAACTTCAATGTTTTAGCTCACTTTGTATCAACTTCATCAATGGTGATTGCTATCAAAAGATAAACTTCACCAAGGTTTTCTAAAAGGATTTTAAAATGATTTTGAAAACCTATATTGAATCATATTCCTTGGGCTTAATGTACATGACTTGTACACTAGCTTTCCCAATGATCCACCATTAAAATATAAGATGAGTTTTAGTTCATCTAGATGCAAAAACTATGCACCTTAAACTCAACTCATATCCTAGCATCTCACATGTATCTAGGGTGTATAAAACACACTTAAGTCAATGTGATGTGAGATGAGGGATTTGTTTTCTTAATCTAAGGCCTCATGCATTTTCTAAGGCAACACTACTTGATTCCCTTATAAATGAGACTCCAAGTCATGCCATTGTCCTTAAATCAATTTTAATCAAATTAAATGCATGAATGATCATGACATAAATGATAGCATAATTAAGCATGACCAATGATCATGATGTCATGACATATGATATAATCTAAAAACATATGACATTAAGCCTTAATCCTAACATGATCATGACATATAAATAATCAAAAATAGATATGATGTCATGGCATGTTATATGGCAAACAAAACATGAAAAATAAAATGTATAGGTATAATAATACCTAAATTTTAATTTTAATTGTCATTTGTTATAATTAAGTATATTTTTCCATATTGTCACTTTTCTCCCAAGTGTGCCAAAAACTCAAAATGGCACACAAACACCTCTAAACCTAATTTGTGCCAATTTAATTGATTTTTCATAATTCCAAAAACATATTGGCACATCCTAAAATCTTTTAGGATTTAAATTCAAATCTATTTCCAAGGTATCCATAAACTTGAAAATATCCTAAAATGCCAACTTTGCTATGGTTGGATTAGCTACCCTTCCAATCAAGGTTGATGCACCTAAACCCATCTAACGTGAATCGATCACGCTCTTAGGAACCCAAAACCTATTTGAGCTCCTAGGGTTAATTAGGTATTCCTTAGGGATAACCTCCCTAAATACCTTCCTAATGACCCTTCTAGGCTTGTTAGCCTTAGTCATTGTGGTCTTGCCTAGGTTAACCTTAGGGATTGCCTCCCTAGTAACCTTCTTAGTGGTCTTCCTAGGTTTCATGGAAACCCTTGCCACTAGGCACATTCCTTGGCTACCCTTAGGGATGACTTCCCTAGTAACCTTGGTCTTCCTAGACCTAGTTTGTGTTCCATAATCAAATGGAACATTATGATAAGTCACCTTAGGCTTAGGTTTGTGACCCAAACCTTTCTCGCCCTTGGTTGACTCTTGTCTCCTATGCCCTAGGTTTTGACTTTGACCATTTGACCCTTTTATTTGGTTTTGCATAATCCTAAGGGTCTTTTCAAGTTTCTCAAGCCTTAACCTCAAGGCTTGATTTTCCAACTCTAATTGCCCAATTTTAGAATTTTGATTTATTCCTTGGGCATTGTTCTTTCTAGGCATATGCTTAGTCCATTTGAGATTAAGACCTAGGTGGTCCTCAATTTTTCTAATAGATGCCTTAGGTAAAATATTTTTAGGGACATTAGTCCCAAATTTCTCCTTATTCCTAAGGTTGACTTTCTTAGCTCCTAAACAATATTCCCTATTTCTAGCATGCCCTTTATGATAAATTGCAAGAGAATTAAAGTTCCTAGCATGCTTTTTGACATTTAAATTAGAAGGTGCACTACTAAAATGTACCTTAAGGTTAGCCTTAGCTCTCCCTACTTGTGATGCTCCTTCTTGAGTCTTTTTACTCCCCCTAGGGCATTGATTCCTATAATGCCCTCTTTGACTACATTTGAAGCATATAATGTGCTCCTTGCTTTTGATGATTGGGGAACCAGCATCCTTTGACTTTTCTTGACTTTTAGGCAATGGTGGAGCTTTCCTTACTCTCTTTGGGCACTTGCTCTTATAGTGCCCGATTTCCCTACACTCAAAACACATTATATGAATTTTATTTGAGGTTGAAGTGTTTGAGTTACATAGGGTGGTGGTGAGGGTCTCTTGAGCTTGCTCTTCCTCTTGACCGGATGTAGATGGTTCTTCTTGTTGCTCCGGTGTTGAGGATGCTCTAATCTCCTCCCCCTCAATCCTAGAGGTGGAGGTCTCCTCCAATTCTTCCTCTTCCTCTTCCACCGACCCGAAAGTTGACTCCTCCTCAACTTCCGAATCCTCACTTGCTTGTGAGGATGAGCTCTCTTCCTCCTCTTCCTTTTCTTCTTAGATTTAGTGAGGCTCCTCATGGAATCTTGCCAATTTTTCCCATAGCTCCTTGGCGTCAAGATATTCACCTAGCTTAGACAAAACATCATTAGGTATCAAATCTTCTAAAAGTTTTATTACCTTGGCTTCGGTTTTGAACTTGAGATGTTGCTCTTGTGTCCACTTCTTCAACTTCAAGACATTTCCCTTCTTATCTCAAGGAGGTTCAAAGCCTTCCATGATGATGAACCAATCTTCTATGTCCATCATCAAGAAGTTCTCCATTCTTGCCCTCCATGCCAAGAAATCTTCTTGGTCGTATGGTGGCGGTGTGTTTATGTCCCATCCTAGTTTCTCTTGAAATTCCATCTTCTTCCTCTAGCGGTTTGCTCCCGGCGGTTAGTCCATAGAAGAGCTCCTAACTCTGATACCAATTGTAGAGGATTCGTTGACCGCTAGAGGAGGGGGGGGGGGTGAATAGCTCGTTTCGATATGTCGATGGAATTCGTTCGGTGTTCATCTACAAATCTCGTTAGCACAGCGGAAATAGAAATAATAGCAATAACGAAAGCGAAGACAAACACAAATATACCAATACACAAGTATGTAACATGGTTCGGAATTGAATGGTTCCTACTCCACGGGTCGAGCTATAAAGAGCTCTAGTGATGCACACACAACCACTAATCACAAATAACTCCTTCTCGGAACAATCCAAAGGTGGAAAAATCCCTTAAAATGATTACACTAAGTAATACTAAAGATACAAGCTAATACAAGTATGAAAAACAATGCAAGTAAAGAAAAACACTTTACAAGAGCACTTTGGTTGCTTGATCTTTGATTGCCTTGGACTAGCTTTGAAGACCCTGATTTGCAACAGCAAATCGCTCCAATTCACCCAAGAAAAGCGTTGCCAAAAACCCTCTTCCGAGCTGCTTTTATAACCTAAAATCGGGCTAGATTTTTTCCTATCAGTCTACTGGTCGGGACCATCAGTCGACTGATGACACTTTTGCTGTGAGACAATGGTGCAATCCACGCTGGAAAAATCCAACAAATAGGACATCAATCGACAGATCATGTCCATCAGTCTACTGATCGAGCCTTCACTCGACTGCTAACCCCAGTATTCGAGTCAGACTCCATTCTGTGCTCGAAATACCGAGCACCAGTCAACTGATCACAAGATCAGTCAACTGCTCAGCCAATAAATCGACTACCCACCTCTGGCAGTCGACTGCTAGGCCACTCTTCGCAGTCAAACCCTAGTTGACTCACACTAGTCGACTGCCACATGGTCTCAGTCGACTGATACACCTCAAACATGTGGTTTTAACCTCAAACATGAGATTTAACCCAAGTATGGTGCCCCTATACTTGCTAGACCACCCTTAGCCTAGACCTAAGCCTTCTAGCCACCTCCGTCAGCCTCGCGCCTATCGGATCCCTCCAAGTCATCCATGACTTATTCATCCATACGCTAGCCTTCAGGTACTTCCATCGGCTATGTCATGCTAACGGTGTCTACACCACCAAGGCACATTGGACTTACGCTGCCAAGACTCCGCTTGGACTTTACGCCGCCAACCTTTGGACTTCTGCTGCCAAGACTCCCGCTTGGACTTTACGCCGACAATATCAAACCCCTTGGACTTCTCAAATGCCAAGACTCAAGCTTGGACTTTCCCTTGCCAACCCATGTTGGACTTTCCATGCCAAGACCCATGCTTGGACTTTTCCTTGCCAAGACCCATGCTTGGACTTTACATGCCAAGTACTCAAGACTTGGACTTTCTATGACATGGTCAACTCCAGTCAACCATCAAAATCCCCCTCGAGTCAAACTTGAGTTCGATCAATCATGACCCGAGTCGATTGCACCAAAAATCTCCCCAAAACATTATCAGACATCAATGTCAAATCTCCTTGTCAAACATCAAAACATCGCTCGAGTCAAACTCGAGTTTGGTCAATCATGACCTAGGCCGATTGCACCAACAAAAACTTCTTTAAGGCCCATATCTTTGCCCATAGGCCCAATTATCTTGCTCAATGAGAACACACTACCCTCCTTTAAATTTGACTTCTTGCCTTCCCCTTCATCTTTCGCTCTTCCTGTCTTCAAAACCATTCCTCCATTTCTGTGCAGCGTGAAGATTCTTCTTCTTTCCCCTTGCTTCACCCTCCAACCCTTTCTTCCTTTTGACAAGATGAAAGCTTGCTTAAAGAATGTGGCTTTCCGACAACTATGAAATGACCCGATGAACTCCGTTCATATGCTTGTCAACCTCGCACCGTCGCCCCCTGCTTCACCTCCCGTGGAGCCTCCTTTTGTGGCTTCCTTCTTAGCATCACCCCCTCCTTCATTGACAACATCATTTTCTACTACCCCACAACCTTCTACCACCGATTTCCCTTAGGTATTGCCATCTTCCCCCCCGTCTACATTGTCACCAAACCCTAGCCTTTCCTTCTCTTCACCCCCACTTCTATGTGACCTGGTGCCGCATCCAGCATTCTTACATATAAAAATTAGATTTTAAGGAGTAGCGCACCGACGAATTCAGGAAGAGGATGCCTCTACCATCGACCCCTCTTCTTCGTTCACTTCGCTTACACCCACTAAACCAATTCCTGTCAGGTTTCCTTCCTCTTCCATTTTATCAACCTTACCAGAAACATTACCTTTTCCTTTAGATACCCCCTTTTCTGCCAATCCTCCTTTGATTCTTGACAACCTCCCTCAACAGTCTAGCCCTAATTTTCCCTCCAACACCTCCTCCCTTGTTGAAGAGGAGCTTCCCACTGGCACATCCTCTCTGGTTACCATCACGCCGTCCGCCATAGCTTCCACCTCAATGTCCAAGTCACCCGGATCATCAAATTCCCCTCTTCCTACTTCCCTCCCATCTTTAAAAGATACCCCCTCTTTGATTATTCAGCAGGTAATTTCTGAACTTCTTCCTCTGCCATTAAGCCTCCCCCTCCCATCTTCCACCTTCGTCTACTCCGAAGGAAGTTCTTTGGTTGCAACCCTTTTCTTCATCAGTTTCTCATCCTCTCTTACTACTGACCTTCCTACCTCCCTACCACTTGTGGCATCTTCCCTTTCCATTTCTTCCTCCCCTTCATCTTCAAAACCTTTGAGTTCCCCATCTTCAAGACAAAACTCTAACCCCCACCTTGTAGTGATGTTTCCCCTTTTTTCTCTAGAACTTCCCTTCTTTTTCCTTTTGAGCTAATAGAACAGTTCCAAGCGGCACATCATCCTTCACATAATATGAGTGAACCAGCCCCCCTCATTGCCTCTACTCCTTCTTCTCCTTCTGCAAGAGACTCACACATCCTCAATTTGAATGAATTAATACCATGGATGGAGAGCTTGCAACATACTCTAGAATTGGTAAGATGTTCTATGCCATCCTTGCATGCATCTTCAATAATGACCTTTTCTCTAACTCGTTATTTTTAGGCGATGACCAATTACCAAGAGATGAAATACTCTATTTCCCATTATCAAATACAGCTTCAGCAACAAACTTTGCAATAATCTATTCCCAGTTCAACACCCCAAGAAATTTTTAAACAGAGAGAAAATTCTTTGCTTTAAGAATTGGCTCAATGCCGTGCTCAACTGTCCAAGGCTCAACAACAACAACAACAACAAAGAGATGCTGAGACTATAATTTCCCTAAGAGCCCAAGTAAGTAGGGAGGTCTGCCACAATTCAGCTTTAATATCAGAGAGAAATCAAGTCCTTTCTCAAGTGCACCGGCATGAAGTTTTGTTGCAGCAAGTGAGGCACGAAGTGGCCCACACTAGGGCCTATACTGAAGATGTGGGAGAAGTCTCAACCTCAATGTGACGGGATTTGGTGGACGTGTCAAGAATCATACAACAAGACCATGCCTCCCAATCTCAGGGCTGTTGGGATGTATACTGAAAAGTCTATCTTTTGTATGAACATCTTTATTTTGAAATAAGAATTACATGATCATTGTTTGCATATTTTTATGGTTATGCATATTATCTAATATATTACATTGTAGATAACATGGTGTGTGGTGTCACATGGGAGATCATGTTATTGGCTCTTTGTAAAGTATAAGTATAGGCTCACAATTGAGATGACTTTGGATAAACCATTGGAATGGTTGTAGTGTGATTAGGTATTAGTTTGTCTTGACCATAGAATCACACTAGTACACTTTGTGTGTATTGAGCAGGACCGACTTAGAGATGATTCGATTTATTGCTGACTACATAATCGAATCAGACCTCAGATATTATATTGTACATAGTCTTAATCCCGATTTACCAATGGGCGAGATTTATAGATTAAATCAATAGGCTCGGTAAGTTGGGAAATGATTTTATTTATATGGTGTGCCATTGATTATAGGAGGAAACAATGTCTTATATATTAGGATGATGATGTCCCCTTGAGGAGCTCATAAGGTTCATCATGTAAACCCTGCAGGTGGATTTGGTCTGGCATGATGAAAAGGTTGAGTGGTACTACTCATCGAGTTAGATGTTGATTAATTAATGGTCAGTAAATTAATTAATCGATGGACATTCGAGATCTTAAACACGGGGAGAAAATGTACGTATAATATATGGAGCCCATATTAACTTATGGGGGTTGGTGAGGTAGATCAATGATAATCCTTTAGTGGATTGGATTATCATTAATGGATCGGACTTTATGTGGGCTTGATCCATTGGGTGGCCAAGATTCAACTCCTCCTCATGGTCCCTATTGTAGCCTATTAATACCTCATGAAGCTTAGATCCAATGGATGGAAACAAAACTCTAGATCCAAAGGTAGAGATTAAATCTCTAGATCCGACGGTTGAGATTAAATCTCTAGATCCGACAGTTGAGATTAAATCCCTAGAACCAATAGTGGAGATTAAAACAAGGCTTATCCCTAACTCTATAAAAGGAGGCTTTAGGGTTGGTGTGGAGAGCAATTAGAAGCAAGGGGAGGTTTGGAGTTGGCGGCAAGAGGCTTGGAGTTAGGGTTTGGAGCTTGGCGGCACCAAATAAGGAAATTCTTTCCTTGTCTTCTTCTTCTCCATTGGTGGCTGGCATCCATACTAGCCTTTCCAGCCCTTGGCCGGCGTCCAAACCAACTTCTTCTCCTCTCCTTGGCCGGTGGAAACAAGGCTTAGGGTCCTCCTTTGAAGCTCTTGTCTGACATCCATCTTTCTCCTTCTCATTGTTGGCTGGCGGCAAGCAACTTTCTTGTTGCTTGTTGGTTGGCTAAAGGAAGGAGAAGGGTCTTGTTTCTATTCTTCCTCTTGCTCGGAACGAGTAAGGAAGGAAGATTGGTGATCTAGGAACTTCGACTTTTGGTAGATCGTCGCCCACACGATGTCCAAAAGGAGGAAGGACATACGATAAAAGATCGAGAGGTATAACACTTATCTATCTTCATATGTAACATGTTTGTAATTGTTTTTCAATTATATATGCATGATATATTATGTTTTGTGGATAAATATACTTGGACCCCTAACATAAACACAAAAGCCGGCGATCCGTACATCGTCTATTCCGCGGCTATTCGTAGAATAGAGGTTGGTCGCTTGAACAACAAGTTTGTTCAAGTGACTACTCTAATCGAATAGCACGACGATGACAAGGTTGCTTGGGCAATCCCTTTTTGTCTAGGATTAAATTTTTTTTATCCGGGGATGTAGAAGGGATCGCCTTGAACAAGCAACCAAGTTGAAGTGGGAAGCGAAGTTTCCTACCTTCAAGTGGTATCAGAGCCACGGTTTCCGGTTTTGTGTGTTTAGGATTCGGTTACTTTTATGCACTTTTCATATATTATATGTGCCGGATAATAGTAGGATATGTGTAGGTTAACTCTTTGGTTGCAGGTATAGGATCCAACTATTTTGGTCATATGTGTGTATGTGATTGTATGTGTGTAAATGTATATTTTGTTGAATCCTCGGGGTTGACGAGGCTAGTATTTGATTTTTTTTTATAAATTAGATACGGAATTGTTTAGCCACTCTTTTTATTTTAGTTTACTTTCGATCTAGATTTCATGTACACTCCCTCGTGGAGTATAGGATCGATGGATGTAAATTAAAATAAAATTTTCTCGGCTCGGATCTCTGGATGGCTTGTACATGGCGTAGGGAGGAGCGGACGAGATGGCGATACGACGGGAGACATATTGAAAACAAAAGCCATAATAGTTGGAAAATTTTTATTTTTCATATTTATTGCTTATTGTTTGATATGCATGTCATAGGCTAGAAAATTCCTCAATTTCAAATTACTAAGTGGGAGAGGGATATTTTTTTCCCACGGCCTCCATTACGATTTGACAAGTGATGTAAACAAACTTGCGCGTCGTCTCTAAGTGCCTTCCTCCCCATCGGATGAGTTTGTTTGTGGATCACAAGGTCGAATGTGGTTATAGGAAATTATTAAGGAGCGTGTGTACTTCCCCATCGGAAGGCACATAACCCGAGATAATTACTTGGTACCGAGTAATGGTGAACACTTAGATACAAATATAAGTATCCTCCCCATCGGAGTCACTGCTTTTATTTGTAGGGCCAAAGAGAAACCAACTATTAACTTTACTTGTCAAAAAGTTAGGTTGACAAGATAGTAAAATTAATGGGTAAAACCTCCTCTTACAAATGTAGAATTCGTATACGTCCACACTATCGTGGCATACGATATTCTCGGTGTTTTGAGGTGTTGGTTGATTTTAAAATTTTATTGTTTGAGGAATCAATAATTTTTTAAAATCTAATGTTTTGATCTATGTGATTCTTAGGTTTTCTTTCAAAATGACTTTCAACCCGCTTGCTATGATATTGAAAGAGAATAAACTTACTGGACCCAACTATGTTGATTGGAAGAGGAATCTTGACATTGTCTTGACTGTTGAGGAATACAAATATGTACTCCTCGAAGAGTGCCCTCCTAAGCCTACGGATGATTCTGGGGAAAAGGAGAAGGAGAGTTATAAGAGGTGGATCAAGGCCGATGAGATGGCGCGGTGTTACATTTTGGCATCTATGTCAAATGTACTGCAACATCAGCATCAAGCCATGCCCACTTCTTATGACATGATGCTCAATCTCAAAGAGCTTTTCGGACACCAGAATCAGGCTACTAGGCAGGAAGCCATGAGGAACTTGATGACGGCCACCATGATCGAGGGAACACCCGTGAGGGATTATGTTCACAAGATGATGGCTCATTTGAATGAGTTGGAAGTCCTTGGAGCTGAGATCGATGGGGAAACCCAGGTTGATATCATTCTCCAGTCTCTACCTAGGAGTTTTGAGCAGTTTCACCTGAACTACAACATGAACAAAAGGTTGTATTCATTGGCAGAGCTTCTGACAGAACTCCAGGCGGCAGAGGGGCTATTTCGTCAGAGTGCTCAGGCGAATGCCATGGTGACCCAAAAGGTTTCTACTTCTAAGACAAAAGGTAAGAAGAAGAAGAAAGAAACTGGGGCAAAGGCGGTGGGAGGAACTCAAGGAGGAGTGAAGAAGCTGAAAGGCAAGTGCTTCACTTATAAGCAGACTGGACACTGGAAGAAGGACTGCCCCAACCGCAAGCAGAACAAAGGTATATATTTTAGTCTACTCGTTGAAACATGTTTAGCGGTGTTATCTACCGACACCTAGTGTGTAGATACAGGAGCCACTGATCATGTTTGCAATACTTTGTAGGGGTTCCAGAAAACCAGACGACTGGCAAAAGAGGAGATTACCGTATACTTGGGCGATGCCACGGAAGTGGCGGCTGTTGCAGTGGGAGACGTTTATTTATCTTTTGAGAAAAATAAAGTTTTGGTTCTTAAGAATTGCCTTTATGTACCTTTATTTAGAAAGAATTTAATTTCAGTTTCAAAATTGTTTATGGATGGACATTCTATTTCTTTTAATGACGGAGTTGTTATAAAAAGGAATAGGGAGATTATCTGTACGGGTACATTGATAGGAAATTTATATACACTAGAACCAAAAGCTCCTGTAGAATATTTGAGTCCGCTAGAGGGGGGGGGTGAATAGCGTTGCATGATGGTACAATGATGGAATTCTTTCGCATTTGATCGTCTACAGTCTTGTTAGCACAGCGGAATAGTAATAACAAATAAATATAACAAGATACACAATCACAATACGGTCATATAGCATGGTTCAGAACCGAATGGTTCCTATTGTAGGGGATCGATCGGCCGGCTAGAGGGGGGTGAATAGCCCTTTGACGTTGGATGGTGGAATTTGCTCGTCTACAAAGATTATTAGTGCAAGAGAAATATGCAAATACAAATAGACAAAGCAAAAGATAAACAAACAATGCTAACACAAGGTCGTAACGTGGTTCACGGCTACGCCACTAATCCACGATCCCCGATTCGTCCTCGGTGAATCACTCCGCAAAAACCAATCCACTATTGGTCTCTCCTTTGCATCAAGCTAGGTGGAGGTAACCTTTACAAATCAAGATCACTCTTCTTACAATAGAAATGAAGTAAAAGCAAGTAAGAAGAGTTTATGTGGGTCACTTGGATGATCGTTTGGGATATGAGCATTTTTCATCCAAAAGTCCACACCCTCTCTTTTTATAGAGAGGGCTGATTTCTTCCCGTTGGCCGCCACCAGTCGACTGCTTCCCTTGGCAGTCGACTGTCGCCACTCCAATGGCCTCCGAACATATCGGATCCCGACCGTTGTAGTCCAAAGGAACACTTGGCAGTCGACTGATGGACCTCATCATTCGCTCTCCGTAGTCGACCGCGATGCTACAAGCGATTCTGCGCGACATCCTTCGCGATCATTGCCATTCCGCAGCGATTGGATCTGGGCATAAACCCATCGATCGAATACGGTTGAACCCATTCGACTCGAAGCGTGCGCCATTCCATGGCAGTTTACTGATGTCGGGAAAACTCATCCGACACTTAGCCATTCGACCAAGTTCACCTAATGAGCTACTTAAAATTCACTCATTCTCTCATCTCACTCGAAGTCCCTTGCTGAAGCTCTCTTCGTTCGCGGCCACGTCCCTCGGCAGCATCAGTCGCACGACTCTGCAATTCTCCTTCGCATCTCTTGCCTCCGAAGTTTGCCTCCTTGGCTTCGCTTCAAGTCATCTCGTCCGGCGGTCCCTCGGCAACATCAAGCGCACGACTCTGCATTGCTCCTTCTCCGACTCAAGCACGAGGTAGTGAGTGGTGAACCCGCCAAGACTCCATGTGTGAATTACTATGTCCTACAAGACTCCAACGCACATATCAAACCATAATAACACCCTAACTTAAACCCTTTTCCACAGACATCAAAACCTTATCATGGCAAGAGATTGCCCTAACAATCTCCCCCTTTTGATGTGTGGCAATCTGTTTAAGTTAGGTAAAAACATTTGATAAAATCATTAAGAAAGGAAAGCATGTAAATAAACATGATTAGTAACTCTCCCCCTTAATACATGAAACTCCCCCTAAATATGTTCCCCCTTACTTAAACATATAGTTTTCTCCCCCTTTGACACCATCAAAAAGATTAAAAACAAGTTTATATATCATGGAATCAAGTCTAGAGAGAAACATAACCAAAAACATGCCTTAAAACCGTGTATCAGAAGCTGTTGGGATGTTTTTCAGGTGAGTCGACTGCTATCAGTATGGCAGTCGACTGACACAATGGAATCCGAATTTCTGATTTTCTGGACGAATTTCAGAAATACATTATAGTAAAATTCGAGAAAATTCAAAAAATAGTAAAATTTGGGGAACACATTTCTTTTAAGTATATCTATCAGTGAAAAAGAGTTTTTCATGAAAAATCATTATATTTTCTGAGATTTGCTAAAAATTCAAAAGCTTTAAAAACCACTATTTTTTGAGCATGTTAGTATCCCTTTTAACACCTAGTCTTGCTTTGGATTATTTCAAAACATGAGCATATGGATTTTAAAGTAATAAATTGTTTTGAAAACATATGAAATATCCAACCATGATCTTTGGGCAATATGTCTATGAATTAAACATAAGCCTTTCCCATGATTGGTCTATTATTGCTATTTTGATACTTTAAATGACCATCTAAATGCCATAGGCACTAGTGGACATTTGTATCATCCTAACATCTCACCCATGCTATGTTTTCAATCATGGTAGCCTATAGTGAGTGTGAAATGTATCCTAAAGGTATTTGTATGTACTTAACCATTATTTTCATACAATTCTATCAAGGTTAAGTATCATCCTATCAATCCTCATGATCATAAAGACATATATGAACTAATTTCACATTATGATCATGAACCAAATGTATTCATCAAATAATAATCATGCATTAGGTATTAAATATGATAATAAGCAAATATCACCTAAAGCATGATTTAAACCCTATTTCTCATGATTATGTACCAAATATCAAAATCATAAATCATGATTTCAAACATACATAGCAATTTCATTAACTATCATGATTTAAGCATTATTATCTATTTATAGGCACATTATCATCACATAACACTATTTTAAAAATGTTGTCCCGTCATCCTAAGTCAACCAAAATATGATATAGGTCAAGTCCATATGGTTGACTAGAGGAAACCATAATATGGCAGTCGACTGATGTCGGGAAAACTCATCCGACACTTAGCCTTTCGGCCAAGTTCACCTAATGAGCTACTTACAATTCACTCATTCTCTCATCTCACTCGAAGTCCCTCGCCGAAGCTCTCTTCGTTCATGGCCACGTCCCTTGGCAACATCAGGTGCACGAGTCTGCAATGCTCCTTCGCGTCTCTTGCCTCCGAAGTCTGCCTCCTTGGCTTCGCTTCAAGTCATCACGTCCGGTGGTCCCTCGGCAGCATCAAGCGCACGACTCTGCAATGCTCCTTCTCCGACTCAAGAACGAGGTAGTGAGTGGTGAACCCGCCAAGACTCCATGTGCGAATTACTAAGTCCTGCAAGACTCCAACGCGCATATCAAACCATAATAACACCATAACTTAAACCCTTTGCCACACACATCAAAACCTTATCATGGCAAGAGATTGCCCTAACACCTACTCCACGGATCGAGCTCTAAAGAGCTCTAGTGATGCACACACACTCACTAATCACAAATAACTCCTTCTCGACACAAGTCGGAGGTGGAGAAACTTCGTACAAGGATTACACTAAGTAATACAAAAGATACAAGCTAATACAAGTAAGAAATACAATGCAAGTAAAGAAAAACACTTTACAAGAGCACTTTGGTTGCTTGATCTTTGGTTGCCTTGGACTAGCCTTGAAGGACTGGAAGAGCACCAACAATTCCCCATCAAATTGCCCAAGAAAACTGCTACTTGAGCCTTCCACGAACAGCTTCTTTTATCCTTCATCGGGCTGGATTTTTGCCTAGCAGTCGACTGCCATAAGTCACCAGTCGACTGCCAACACTGTAGCTGTGAGACAACGACTCAATCCACATTGGACAAGTTCCAACGGTACTCTCACAGTTATTTGCCAACATTGGCGATCGACTTAACATTGGCGATTATTGCCAACACGCGTAGCCAGCCTATCGGCTCACGAGCATTCTATCTTTCGCAACTCAAGCGTAGTTGATCGCCATCCCTTGGCAGTCGACTGCCGTCGACATCAATCGACTGCTCCAATGAGCAGTCGACTGCCAGAGCAATTTCAGCTCTTAAACGACAGTCGAACTTAAGTCGACTCACGACAGTCGAACTGGCCATAATGCCAGTCGACTACCAACCTCAAAAATGAGGTTTTAACCCAAGTATAGTTCCCCCATACTGCAGGGATGTATACTGAAAAGTCTATCTTTTGTATGAACATCTTTATTTTGAAATAAGAATCACATGATCATTGTTTGCATATTTTTATGGTTATGCAATATTGTCTAATACTTTACATTGTAGATAACATAGTGTGTGGTGTCACACAGGAGATCATGTTATCGGCCCCTTGAAAAGTATAAGTAAAGGTTCATAACCGAGATGAGTTTGGACAAACCATCGGAATGGTTGTAGTGTGATTTGGTATTGGTTTGTCTTGACCATAGAATCACACTAGTGCACTTTGTGTGTATTGAGCAAGACCGACTTAGAGGTGATTCGATTTATTGCTGACTACATAATCGAATCGGACCTCAGATATTATATTGTACATACTCTTAATCCCGATATAATAACGGGCACATATACTTAGTACTCATCTCTTTGATTTACCAATGGACGAGATTTATAGATTAAATCGATAGGCTCGGTAAGTTGGGAAATGATATTATTTATATGGTGTGCCATTGATTATAGGAGGAAACCGTGTCCTATATATTAGGATGAAGATGTCCACTTGAGGAGCTCATAAGGTTCATCATGTAAACCCTGCAGGTGGACTTGGTCCGGCATGATGAAAAGGTTGAGTGGTACTACTCATAGAGTTAGATGTTGATTAATTAATGGTCAGTAAATTAATTAATCGATGGACATTCGAGATCTTAAACACGGGGAGAAAATGTACAAATAATATATGGAGCCCATATTATCATATGGGGGTTGGTGAGGTAGATCAATGATGATCCTTTAGTTGATTGAATCATCATTAGTGGATCGGACTTTATGGGGGCTTGATCCATTGGTGGCCAAGATCCAACTCCTCCTCATGGTCCCTAATGTTGCCTATTAACACCTCATGAAGCTTAGATCCAATGGATAGAAACAAAATTCTAAGATCCATAGGTAGAGATTAAATCTCTAAGAACCGACGGTTGAGATTAAATCTCTAGATCTGACGGTTGAGATTAAATCCCTAGAACCAATGGAGGAGATTAATTCATGACTTATCCCTAACTCTATAAAAGGAGGGCAAGGGAGTTGGCGTGAAGAACATCCAAGAGAGCTAGGGTTTTTGGGCGGCAAGAGATGGAATCCTAGTTGAGATAGGATTAGGGTTAGGGTTTGGAGGCTAGGGTGGCACCAAATAAGGAAGGTTTTCTCTTCTTCTTCTTCCTTCATTGGCCGGCATCCAGCATCTTTCTAGACCCTTTCCAGCTCTTGGACGGTGCGCTAAAGGATCTATTCCCTTCTCCTTAGGTGGTGGAAACAAGATATAGGGCTTCCCTTGGTGTCTTGGCCGATTCCACCACAAAGTCCTCCTCCTAGTTGGCCGGCGGCAAGGTTTCTAATTGTTCCTTGTTGGTTGGTTTTAGGGAGGAGAAGAACTTTGTTTCTACTCTTCCTCTTGCTTTGGAAGAGCAAGGAAGGAAGATTTGTGATCTAGGAGCTTCGACTTACGGTAGATTGTCGCCCACACGACGTCCGAAAGGAGGAAGGTCATACATTAGAAGATCAAGAGGTATATCGATTCTCTAATCTTTATATGTTACATGTTTGTATTTGTTTTTCAATTATGAGCATGATATAAATTTGTATATGGCTAAATAATACTTGGATCCCGAGCTTAAACACAAAAACCGGTGATCCGGACATCGTCTATTCTGCGACTACTCGTAGAATAGAGTATGGTCGCTTGAACAACTAGTTTGTTCAAGTGACCTCTCTAAACGAAAAGCACGACGATGACTTGGTTGTTTGGGAAATCCTTTTTGTCTAGGATTAAATTTTTTAATCCGGAGACATCGAGGGGATCGCCATGAACAAACAACCAAGGTGAAGGGGGAAGCGAAGTTTCCCCTCATGGACTCGATAAGCAAAACCCTTCACATACTTGCTAGACCACCCATAGCCTAGACCTAAGCCTTCTAGCCACCTCCATCAGCCTCACGCCTCTCGGATCCCTCCAAGTCGTCCATGACTTGTTCATCCATTGTGTTAGCCTTCAGGTGCTTCCATCGACTATGTCATGCTAACGGTGTCTACACCGCCAAGGCACATTGGACTTACGCCGCCAACACTCCGCTTGGACTTTACGCTGCCAATCATTGGACTTATGCTGCCAAGACTTCACCCTTGGACTTTACGCCGCCAATATCAAACCCATTGGACTTCTCAAATGCCAAGACTCAAGCTTGGACTTTCCCTTGCCAACTCATGTTGGACTTTCCATGCCAAGACCCATGCTTGGACATTCTCTTGCCAACCCATGTTGGACTTTCCATGCCAAGACCCATGCTTGGACTTCCCTTGTGTCAAGTACTCAAGACTTGGACTTTTCCAAAATTTCCAAGTGTCCCACTTGGACTTTCCATGCCAAGTACTCATGACTTGGACTTTACCTTTCCCATAATCACATGGTCAATCCTAGTCAACCATCAAAGTCTCCCTCGAGTCAAACTCGAGTCTGGTCAATTATAACCTAGGTCGATTGTATAAACAATCTCCCCAAAACATCAACCGACATCAATGTCAAACCACTTTGTCAAACATCAAAACATTACTCGAGTCAAACTCGAGTCTGGTCAATCGTGACCTGGGCCGATTGCACCAACAATCTCCCCCTTTTTGATGTTTGACAAAACAAACCTTGAGTTAGGCCACTAACTCAAATTTCCTTACCAATTATCCCAAATTGGTAATCCCAAATACTCTCCCACAACTTCTCCCCCTTTTTGACTAACATCAAAAAGGTTATCTCTCCAAAGAGGTCAAAGTCTCATGTTCCAATGAGATCTTACAATCTCCCCCTTGGTCCAAAAATACCAAGGATGCCTACCATCTTCCTTGTGATAAGTCCAATATCACTCAAGAGAGGCAATCTTATTCACTCTCCCAATTTCCAAATTGGGTATCAAAAACCCATCAATTTTCCCAATTGATGATACTCTCCCAATAACTTCTCCCCCTTCAAGAAGAGAAACACATCCATCATCCCATGATGGATACCTCCCCCTAAAGGCTTGCTCCCCCTTGACCATTGCACCAACAATGTCCTTGGGAAGTCCCTAAGCCAATAGGAACTCTAAACCATCAAAAATAAGGTTAAAAGTTCAAACATGAACTCTCCCCACCTTAAATTTGATACAAACCCTAAACAACTCTCCTAATCAATATCCAATGGATTTTCACCCTTTATAATACTTCCCAAAGCATATCCTAGGGTTAGGAGTGGTTAGGGACCTTAACCACAGCTGAACACGGGCTAAACAAACCTAGTTTTCCTAAAATCAGCATTGGCAGTCGACTCCGTCAGCTACCAGTCGACTGCCACCTATATCAGTGGACTGCCACCCAGGGCAGTCGACTGATGACTGAAATTTCCAAATTTCAGTTATCAGAAACGGATTTTGAAAATTCATAAGTAATTCTACGTATATCGAAAAATCACGAAATTATATTTAAAAATTATTTTACCAATAAAATAGTGAAATTGGCACAAAGTTCAAAATCATTTAAATTTTCAATGTTTTGGCCCTACTTTGTATCAACTTCATCAATGATTATTGCTATCAAAAGATATACTTCACCAAGGTTTTTCAAAAAAATTTTAAAATGTTTTCAAAACCTTATTTTGGATCATATTCCTTGGGCTCAATGTACATGACTTGTACTCAAGCTTTCCCAATGATCCACAATTAAAATTAGATGAGTTTTAGTTCATCTAGATGCAAAAACTATGCACCTTGAACTTAACTCATATCCTAGTATCTCACATGTATCTAGAGTGTATAAATACACATACATATCAATTGGATGTGAGATGTGGGTTTTGGTTCATTTAATCTAGGGTTTCATGCATTTTCTATGACAACCTTACTTGATTCCCTTATGAATGGGACTCCAAGCCATACCGTAGTCCTTAAAACAATTTTCAATCAAGTTAATGCATGAAATGATCATGGCATAATAATAGCAAAAATAAAGCATGGCCAATGATCATGATGTCATGGCATATGATATAAAAACTAAAGCACATGACATTCAATCGTAATTCCTAAACATAATCATGACATAAATGATAAAAATAGGCATGATGTCATGACATGTTATATGACAAATCAAAGCATGAAATATAAAATATATAGGTATAATAATACCTAAGATTTAATATTAGTTGCCATTTGAGATAATTAAACATATTTTTGCCATAATACTACTAATCTCCCTAGTGTGCCAAAAACCCAAAAATGGCACACTAACCTCTAATCCTAAATTGTGCCAATTTGATCAATTTATCAAACTTCTCTAATAATATTGGCACATCCTAAAATCTTTTAGGATTAAAGCTCAAATGTATTTCCAAGGTAACAATAACCTTGAAAATGACCTAAAATGCCACCTTTATCATGGTTGAGTTAACTACCCATCCAATCAAAGTTGACACACCCTAAACCCTTCTAGCGTGAATCTATCATGCTCCTAGGAACCCAAAATCTATTTGAGCTCATTGGGTTAATTAGGTATTCCTTAGGGATAACCTCCCTAGATACCCTCCTAATGACCCTTCTAGGCTTGTTAGCCTTGGTCATTTGGGTCTTACCTAGGTTGACTCTAGGGGTAACTTCCCTTGCAATCTTCTTAGTGGCCACCCTAGGTTTCCTAGAAACCCTAGCCACTAGGCACACCCTTTGGTCAACCTTAGGGATGACTTCCCTATTGACCTTGGTCTTCCTAGACCTAGTTTGTGTTCCATAATCAAATGGAACACTATTGTAAGCCATCTTAGGCTTAGGTTTGTGACCCAAACCCTTCTTGACCTTTGATGACTTTTCCTTCTTGAGTCCTAAATGTTGACTTTGAGATTTTGACCTAGAAGTTTGACTAATTGACCCTTGCATTTGATTTTGCATAGCCTTAAGGGTCTTTTCAAGTTTTTCAAGCCTTGACCTCAAGACTTGATTTTCAACCTATAATTGCCCAATTGTTTTTTGATTGAATTCTTGGGCATGGGACTTTCTAGGCATATGCCTAGTCCATTTAGGGTTAAAACCTAGGTGCTCTCCTATTTTTCTAATTGATTCCCTAGGTAGAATATTTTTAGGGACATTAGTCCCAAATTTCTCCTTATTTCTTAAGTGGACATTCTTAGCTCCTAAACTAAAATATTTGTTTCTATTAGCATGCTTTTCATAAATTGCAAGAGAGTTAAAATTCCTAGCATGCTTTTTAACATTTAAATTCGAAGATGCATTACTAAAATGTACCTTAGGGTTAGCTTTAGCTCCCCCTACTTGTGATGCTTCTTCTTTAGTCTTTTTGCTACCCCTAGGGCATTGGCTTCTATAGTGCCCCTTTTGATGGAACTTGAAGCATACTATGTGCTCCTTGTTCTTTTGACTTTGGGAACCGGCATCCTTGACTTTTGGTGCCGGAGGAGACTTCTTGATCCTTTTAGGACACTTACTCTTGTAGTGTCCTTGCTCCCTACACTCAAAACATATTATATGCATTTTATTATTAATTGATATGTTTGAGTTACCTAGGGTGGTGATGGAAGGTGCCGGAATTGGAGCTTCTTCATCTTGACCGGATGTGGAAGGCTCTTCTTGGGGTTGCTCCGGTGTAGATGTTCTAATCCCCTCCCCCTCAATCTTAGAGGTTGAGGTTTCTTCTAATTCTACCTCTTCCACCACTTCTTCCTCCTCGAATGTCGAACACTCCTCGACCTCCTCGACCTCTGAATCCTCACTTTCTTGTGAGGATGAGCTCTCATCCTCATCATCCTCATCTTCTTGGATTGAGTGAGGCTCTTCATGGAATTTTTCCAATTCGTTCCATACCTCCTTGGCATCTTTACAATCCCCTATCTTGATCAAAATATCATTAGGGATTATTTAAGCAAAATACCCATTACCTTATTGTTGATGTTATAGTATCGAAGTTGTTCTTGACTCCAATTCTTCTTCTTGATTTTTCTTCCTTCTTCGTCTTTTGGAGTGTCAAAACCTACTAAGACACTAATCCAATTATCAAAGTCACACATTAGAAAATGCATCATTCTACCTTTCCAATACGTGAAATCTTCGCGGTCGAAGGAAGGCGGAACGTTGATGTCGTCACCCAATCTCTCCTTGAATTCCATCTTGTTCCTCTAGCATCTTGACTCTCGGCGGTTAGTCCATAGAAGAGCTCCGGGCTCTGATACCAATTGTAGAATATTTGAGGCCGCTAGGGGGGGGGTGAATAGCGTCGCATAATGGTACGATGATGGAATTCTTTCGCGTTTGATCGTCTATAGTATTGTTAGCACAGTGGAATAGTAATAACAAATAAATATAATAAGATACACAATCACAACATGGTCATTTAACGTGGTTTGGAACCGAATGGTTCCTACTCCACGGATCGAGCTCTAAAGATCTCTAGTGATGCACACACACTCACTAATCACAAATAACTCCTTCTCGACACAAGTCGGAGGTGGAGAAACCTCGTACAAGGATTACACTAAGTAATACAAAAGATACAAGCTAATACAAGTAAGAAATACAATGCAAGTAAACTTTGGTTGCTTGATCTTTGGTTGCCTTGAACTAGCCTTGAAGGATTGGAAGAGCACCAACAATTCCCCTTCAAATCGCCCAAGAAAACCGCTACTTGAGCCTTCCACGAACAGCTGCTTTTATCCTCCATCGGGCTGGATTTCCGCCTAGCAGTCGACTGGCAACACTGTAGCTGTGAGACAACAACTCAATCCACGTTGGACAAGTTCCAACAGTACTCTTACCAGTCGACTACCAACATTGGCAGTCGACTGCCAACATTGGCCGATCGTTGGCGCCTCGCCTTAGCCGATTTGCCCGGCTACGAGCATTATGTGGTCGCAGTCAACGCCATCGATCGCTTCTCGACTATCGTCGATTATCGCCGATCATTTGCTCGCTCAATGAGCGCGCGAGCAATTTCAGCTCTTAAATGGTAGTCGAACTCAAGTCGACTCATGGCAGTCGAACCGCCCATAATGTCAGTCGACTGCCAACCTCAAAAATGAGGTTTTAACCCAAGTATGATTCCCCCATACTTGCTAAACCTCCCTTAGCCTAGACCTAAGCCTTCTAGCTACCTCCATCAGCCTCACGCCTCTCGGATCCCTCCAAGTCGTCCATGGCTTGTTCATCCATCGTGCTTGCCTTCAGGTACTTCCATCGGCTATGTCATGCTAACGGTGTTTACACTGCCAAGGCACATTGGACTTACGCCGCCAAGACTCCGCTTGGACTTTACGTCGCCAATCATTGGACTTATGCTGCCAAGACTTCACCCTTGGACTTTACGCCGCCAATATCAAACCCCTTGGACTTCTCAAATGCCAAGACTCAAGATTGGATTTTCCCTTGCCAACTCATGTTGGACTTTCCAAGCCAAGATCCATGCTTGGACTTTCCCTTGCCAACCCATGTTGGACTTTCCATGCCAAGACCCATGCTTGGACTTCCCTTGTGCCAAGTACTCAAGACTTGGACTTTCCCAAAATTGCCAAGTGTCCCACTTGGACTTTCCATGCCAAGTACTCATGTCTTGGACTTTACCTTTCCCATGATCACATGGTCAACCCTAGTCAACCATCAAAGTCTCCCTCGAGTCAAACTCGAGTCTGGTCAATTATAACCTGGGTCGATTGTATAAACAATCTCCCTAAAACATCAACCGACATCAATGTCAAACATCAATGTCAAACCACTTTGTCAAACATCAAAACATCACTCGAGTCATACTCGAGTTTGGTCAATTGTGACCTGGGCCGATTGCACCAATAGCTCTCACGATGCAAATAGAAGTTAATAACTCATCTTCTAATTCCAATAAGAGAAAAGAACCTTCAAAGATGAACCAAACATATCTTTGGCATCTTAGGCTTGGTCATATTAACCTAAGAAGAATTCAAAGGTTGATAGTTGATGGACCTCTGGGTTCATTAGTGGTGGAAGATTTCCCAACCTGCGAATCTTGCTTGGAGGGTAAAATGACCAAGAGGCCTTTTAAGGCCAAAGGGTATAGAGCCAAAGATGTATTAGAATTGGTTCATTCTGATTTGTGTGGTCCTATGTCTATCCAGGCTAGATGTGGTTCTGAGTATTTCGTCTCTTTTATAGATGATTATTCGAGATATGGATACATTTACTTGATGCGCTGTAAGTCTGAATTCTTTGACAAATTCAAAGAATTCAAGGCTGATGTGGAGAAACGTCAAGGTAAAAGTATCAAACACTATGATCTGATTGGGTGGTGAGTACCTCTTGGGAGAGTTTAGGAATTACTTATCAGAGGTTGGGATTCAATCCCAATTATCTGCACCTAGCACACCCTAGCAGAATGGTGTAGCAGAGTGAAGGAATAGGACTCTTATGGAGATGGTTAGATCGATGATGAGTTATTCTGAGTTGCCAGATTCGTTCTGGGGATATGCTCTAGATACGGCGGTATACATTCTGAACTTGGTTCCATCTAAATCAGTGCCTTCTACTCCCACAGAATTATGGACTGGGCGAAAGCCTAGTCTAAGACATATTCGGATATGGAGGAGTCCAGTACATGTGCTGAAGGTGGATGCTGGTAAGTTGGAACCTCGTACAGAAGTATGCATGAAGTACGCATGTTCATTGGCTATCTTAGAGGAATGAAAGGTGGTTTGTTTTATAGTTCTAGAGATCAAAGGGTAATCGTTAGCACGAACGCCAGATTTCTAGAGGAAGACTATGTGATTTACCACAAGCCCATGAGTAAGATTGTTCTGGAGGAATTAAAATGGGAAGTCACTTCTTCAGTACCACCGGTACAAGAGGATATACCATAAGTCCCTGCACCGCGTGCCATAGAGGATACACAGGTGATACCTCATCGTAGTGGGAGGGTTGTGAGACAGTCTGATAGATTCATGTTCTTGGGAGAATCTTCTGATTTGGTCCCTAGCGAACATGAACCTGATCCTTGGACATATGACGAGGCAATCCAAGATAAAGATGCAGTATCTTGGAAAAGTGCAATGAATACTGAGATTGAATCTATGAATTCAAATCAGGTCTGGGAGCTAGTGGAACCACCCGAAGGTGTAAAAATCATTGGATGCAAGTGGATCTACAAAAGAAAGAGAGGAATAGACGGGAAGGTTGAGACCTTCAAAGCGAGGCTTATTGCGAAGGGGTATACTCAGAAAGAGGGTATCGATTATGAGGAGACCTTTTCGCCGGTGGCCATGCTTAAGTCTATCCGGATTCTCTTATGCATTGTAGCTCATATGGATTATGAGGTGTGGTAGATGGATGTCAAGACAGCTTTCCTTATTGGAAGTCTTGAGGAAAACATCTATATGAAGCAACCAGAGGGATTTCATTGCGAAGGGCAAAGAGCATCTTGTATGTAAGCTTAATCGGTCCATTTATGGATTGAAGCAAGCTTTGAGATCTTGGAACATCCAATTTGATGAAGTAATCCAGTCTTATGGATTTATTCAAAGTCCGGATGATTCTTGTGTTTACAAGAGATGTGACGAAAATGTAGTGGTATTTTTTGTACTATACGTAGATGACATTTTGTTAATTAACAACAATATCAAGGTGTTATCGGACGTAAGGGTATGGCTGTCCAAACAGTTTGAAATGAAGGACTTGGGACAAGTGGGACACATCCTTGGGATCAAGGTTATAAGGGATCGCAGGAAAAGGATGTTGTGCTTATCCCAAGCTGCATACATAGACACAATTATGGATCGTTTTAGCATACAAAACTCCAAGGAAGGTTTTCTACCTTTCAGGCATGGAGTTCCTTTATCTAAGGAGATGTGTCCTAGAACATCTGAGGAGATAGAGGAGATAAAGGCGGTTCCTTATGCTTTGGCGGTAGGAAGCCTCATGTATGCGATGCTATATAGGAGACCAGATATCTGCTTTGCCATGGGCATGGTCAGCAGATATCAGAGTAATCCAGGGCAGGGACATTGGACTGCGGTAGAGCATATATTGAAGTACCTGAGAAGGACAAGGGATTATATGCTAGTTTACCAGGCAGACCAATTACTCCCTGTGGGTTACACAGATTTCGACTTCCAATCAGATAGGGATAACAATAAGTCTACCTCAGGTTTTGTGTTTACTTTGGGAGGTGGAGCCATTGTATGGAGGAGTGTCAAGCAGAAATGTGTGGCGGACTCCACCATGGAAGCTGAGAATGTGGCAGCCTTTAAGGCGGCCAAAGAAGCTGTGTGGCTCAGGAACTTCCTAATGGACTTGGATGTGATTCCTGGTTTGCCCAGAACTATCACAATTTATTGTGATAATAGTGGTGCAGTTGCAAACTCGAAGGAACCACGAGCCCATAAGGCAAGTAAACACATAGAGCGCAAGTACCACCTAATACGAGAAATCATAAAGAGAGGAGAAGTTGTTGTGGCCAAGATTGCATTGGAGGATAACCTGGCAGATCCTTTCACTAAGGCCCTTCCGGTGAGAGCTTTTGATAAGCATGTGGAGGGAATGGGGATGAGATGTATGACAGTTTGAGGACAACATAGTCTTTTAGTATAAGTGGAAGATTGTTGGGATGTATACTCAAAAGTCTATATTTTGTATGAACATCTTTATTTTGAAATAAATATCACATGATCATTGTTTGTATATTTTTATGGTTATGCATATTGTTTAATACATTAAATTGTAGATAACATGGTGTGTGGTGTCACACGGGAGATCATGTTATCGGCTCCTTGTAATGTATAAGTATACGCTCACAACCGAGATGACTTTGGACAAACCATTGGAATGGTTGTAGTGTGATTAGGTATGGGTTTGTCTTGACCATAGAATCACACTAGTACACTTTGTGTGTATTGAGCAGGACCGACTTAGAGGTGATTCAAATTATTGATGTCTACATAATCGAATCAGACCTCAGATATTATATTGTACATAGTCTTAATCCCGATATAATAATGGACACATATACTTAGTATTCATTTCTTTGATTTACCAATGGGTGAGATTTATCGATTAAATCGATAGGCTCGGTAAGTTGGGAAATGATATTATTTATATGGTGTGCCGTTGATTATAGGAGGAAACCGTGTCCTATATATTAGGATGATGATGTCCCCTTGAGGAGCTCATAAGGTTCATCATGTAAACCCTGCAGGTGGACTTGGTCCGGCATGATGAAAAGGTTGAGTGGTACTACTCATGGAGTTAGATGTTGATTAATTAATGGTTAGTAAATTATTTAATCGACGGACATTCTAGATCTTAAACACGGGGAGAAAATGTACATATAATATATGGAGCCCATATTAACTTATGGGGGTTGGTGAGGTAGATCAATGATAATTCTTTAGTGGATTGGATTATCATTAATGGATCGGACTTTATGTGGGATTGAACCATTGGGTGGCCAAGATCCAACTCCTCCTCATGGTCCCTACTGTAGCCTATTAATACCTTATGAAGCTTAGATCCAATGGATGGAAACAAAACTCTATATCAAAAGGTAGAGATTAAATCTCTAGATCTGACGGTTGAGATTAAATCTCTAGATCCGACGGTTGAGATTAAATCTCTAGATCCGACGGTTGAGATTAAATCCCTAAAACCAATGGTGGAGATTAAAACAAGGCTTATCCCTAACTCTATAAAAGGAGGCTTTAGGGTTGGCGTGGAGAGCAATTAGCAGCATGGGGAGGTTTGGAGTTGGCGGCAAGAGGCTTGGAGTTAGGGTTTGGAGCTTGGCGGCACCAAATAAGAAAATTCTTTCCTTGTCTTCTTCTTCTCCATTGGTGGCCGACGTCCATACCAGACTTTCCAGCCCTTGGCCGGTATCCAAACCAGCTTCTTCTCCTCTCCTTGGCCGGTGGAAACAAGGCTTAGGGTCCTCCTTTGAAGCTCTTGTTTGACATCCATCTTTCTCCTTCTCCTTGTTGGCCGGCGGCAAGCAACTTTCTTGTTGCTTGTTGGTTGGCTAAAGGAAGGAGAAGGGTCTTGTTTCTATTCTTCCTCTTGCTCGGAACGAGTAAGGAAGGAAGATTGGTGATCTTAGAGCTTCGACTTTTGGTAGATCGTCGCCCACACGACGTCCAAAAGGAGGAAGGACATACGATAGAAGATCGAGAGGTATAACACTTATCTATCTTCATATGTAACATGTTTGTAATTTTTTTTCAATTATATATGCATGATATATTCTGTTTTGTGTCTAAATATACTTGGACCCCGAACATAAACACAAAAGCCGGCGATCCGTACATTGTCTATTCCGCGGCTATTCATAGAATAGAGGTTGGTCGCTTGAACAACAAGTTTGTTCAAGTGACTACTCTAATAGAATAGCACGACGATGACAAGGTTGCTTGGGCAATCCCTTTTTGTCTAGGATTATTTTTTTTTTATCCGGGGACGTAGAAGGGATCGCCTTGAATAAGCGACCGAGTTGAAGTGGGAAGCGAAGTTTCCTACCTTCAAGGGCATGTACATCTTGACTGATACTATCACTCAAACATCATGCCAATATTGTTGAATCCGTTAAGACTTTTTGGATCACAGGGAGTGCTACATCAAGTTTCGTCAGGATGTGCATGCTACTGACAAACACCGACAAGAACTCTTGAAGCCCTTAATGTAAGCCACTTTCAAGGATTGTTTCAATGAGGCAGTCAGATAGTATGTCGCTTGAGGATACCCTCTGACACATCAACCAGCTCCTTTTTTAAGTTGGGAAATTGGTTTTAGACGCTATCCCCCTGACCATTTTAGGTTGTAATTTCCTTAGTTTCCTTCTCTTGATAATTGTAAACAACTACTGATTGCAATGATATGAAATCGTATTCGAGTTGCATTCCTTCTTTTTTGGATTAATAGCAAACATGTAACAGATAACTCATTGTTGGGATGTATACTGAAAAGTCTATCTTTTGTATGAACATCTTTATTTTGAAATAAGAATCACATGATCATTGTTTGCATATTTATGGATATGCATATTATCTAATACATTACATTATAGATAACATGGTGTGTAGTTTCACACAGGAGATCATGTTATCAGTTTCTTGTAAAGTACAAGTAAAGGCTCACAACCTAGATGGTTATGGACAAACCATTGGAATGGTTGTAGTGTGATTTGGTATTGGTTTGTCTTGGCCATTGAATTACACTAGTACACTTTGTGTGTATTGAGCAGGATCGACTTAGAGGTGATTCGATTTATTGCTGACTACATAATCGAATCGGACCTCAGATATTATGTTGTACATGCTCTTAATCTTGATATAATAATGGGCACATATACTTAGTATTCATTTCTTTGATTTACCAATGGGCAAGATTTATAGAGTAAATCGATAGGCTCGGTAAGTTGGAAAATGAAATTATTTATATGTTGTGCCGTTAATTATAGGAGGAAACCGTGTCCTATATATTAGGATGATAATGTTCCCTTGAGGAGCTCATAAGGTTCATCATGTAAACCTTGCAGGTGGACTTGGTTCGGCATGATGATAAGGTTGAGTGGTACTACTCATGGAGTAAATGTTGATTAATTAATTGTAAGTAAATTAATTAATTGACGGACATTCGAGATCTTAAACACGGGGAGATATTTGTACAATTAATTTATGGAGCCCATATTCATTTATGGGGGTTGGTGAGGTAGATCAATGATATTCCTCTAGTGGAATGGATTATCATTAATGGATCGGACTTTATATGAGCTAGATCCATTGGGTGGCCAAGATCCAACTCCTCCTCATGGTCCCTATTGTAGCCTATTAAAACCCTCATGGAGCCTAGATCCGATGGTGGAAAATGGAACTCTAGATCTGACGGTGGCGGTTAAATCTCTAGATCCGACGGTGGAGATTAAATCTCTAGATCCGACAGTTGAGATTAAATCCTAGATCCGACGGTTGAGATTAAAAGGAGGCTTAAGCCTAACTCTATAAATAAGGCTTAGGTCTTAGGGCTTGGGCGGCAAAGATAAAACAAGAGATTCTAGGGTTTGCTCTCTTTAGCTTGGGCGGCAAGAAACTCTACAAGAATTAGGGTTTGGAGCAAGGGTTGGGCGGCGGCAAGAAGTGGAGGAGGTCTTAGGGTTCTTCTACATTTCTTCAAGGTTTTGCCGACGCAACCTCTCCTTCTCTTGGTGGCCGGTGCTCCTTCCTTGAAGGAAAGATCGGCGGTTCTTATTTCTTCCACAAGTGGCCGGCGGCAACCTTTCTTCAAGGTTGGCCGACGCTCCTTCATCCACTCCTTGGCCGGCAGCAACATCAACCTCCTTGGCTTGGTGGCCGGTCCTAGATAGGAGAAGGAGTTGTGTTTTATTCTTCCCTTTGTTCGGAGCGAGCAAGGAAGGGAAGAACGTGATCTAGGAGACTTTTACTCTTGGAGGATCATTGCCCACACAATGTCCAAGAGGAGGATAGGACATACGATAGAAGACCTTGAGGTAAACAAGAGGTATAAATCTTTTTTTGCTTTCCTTTTGTTTCTTTGTATGTTGTATGTTTTTGTTATGTGGCTAAATTTACTTGGACCCCGAATACAAACACAAAAACCGATGATCCGTACATCGTCTATTCGGCGGTTATTCGAAGAATAGAGGTAGGTTGCTTGAACAACAAGTTTTTTCAAGTGACCACTCTAATCGGATAGCACGATGATGGAACGGTAGCTTGAGTAATCCCTAATTGTCATGGATTAATTTTTTTTAATCCGGGGACGAAGATAGGATTGCCATGAACAAGCAACCGAGTTGAAGTGGGAAGAGAAGTTTCCTACCTTCAAGTGGTATCAGAGCTTCGGTTCCGCAAAACCTTCAAGTGGTATCAGAGCTACGGTTTCCAGTTTTGTGTGTTTAGGATTCGGTGACTTTTCTGCACTTTTCATATATTATATGTGCCGGATAATAGTAGGATGTGTGTAGGTTAACTTTTTGGTTGCAGGCATAGGATCCAACTATTATGGCCATATGTGATTGTATGTGTGTAATTGTATATTATTTGAATCCTCGGGGTTGACGAGGCTAGTATTTAATTTTTATAATTAAGTACGACATTGTTTAGCCAGTCTTTTTATTTTAGTTTACTTTCGATCTAGATTTCATGTACACTCCTTTGTGGAGTATATGATCGATGGATGTAAATTAAAATAGTTTTTCTCGGCTCGGGTCTCCGGATGGCTTGTACATGGCGTATGGAGGAGCGGATGAGATGACGATGCGACGGGAGGCAAATTGGAGAACAAAAGCCATAAAAGTTGGAAAATGTTTTTTTTCATATTTATTGCTTTTTGTTTGATATGCATGTTGTGTGCTAGGAAAATTCTTCATTTTTAAATTACTAAGTGGGAGAGGGATATTTTTATAAATTCCCACGGCCTCCATTACGATTTGACATGTGATGCAAATAAACTTGCATGTCGGCTCAAAGTGCCTTCCTCCCCATCTGATGAGTTTGTTTGCGGATCACAGGGTCGAATATGGTTATAGGAAATTATTTAGGAGCGTGTGTACTTCCCTATCGGAAGGCACATAACCTGAGATAATTGCCTTAGTATCGAGTAATGGTGAACACTTAGATGCAAATAGGAGTATCCTCCCCATCGGAGTCACTACTTTTATTTGTAGGGTCGAAGAAAAACCAACTATTAATTTTATTTGTCAAAAAGTTAGGTTGACAAGATAGTAAAATTAATGGGTAAAACCTCCACTTACAAATGTAAAATTCGTATACGTCCACACGATCGTAGCATACGATATTCTCGATGTTTTGAGGTGTTGGTTGATTTTAAAATTTTATTGTTTGAGGAATCAATAATCTTTTAAAATCTAAAGTTTTGATCTATGTGATTCTTAGGTTTTTTCAAAATATCTTTCAATGCACTTGCTGTGATACTAAAAGAGAATAAACTTACTGGACCCGATTATATTGATTGGAAAAGGAATCTTGAATTGTCTTGACTGCTGAGGAGTACAAGTATGTACTCTTCGAAGAGTGTCCTCCTAAGCATGCGAATGAGCTGGAAGTCCTTGGAGCTGAGATCGATGGGGAAACCCAGGTCGATATCATTCTCTAGTCTCTACCTAAGAGTTTTGAGCAGTTTTGCCTCAATTACAACAGGAATAAGAGGTTGTATTCCTTGGCGGAGCTTCTGACAGAACTCCAGGCGGCAGAAGGGCTTTCTCAGGCTCAGGCCATGGTTGCTCAGAAGATTTCTACTTCTAAGCCGAAAGGCAAGAAGAAGAAGAAACAAGGTGGAGCAAAAGTGGTGGGAGGATCTCAGAGACAAGTGAAGAAGCCGAAAGGCAAGTGCTTCACTTGAGAGATGACTGGACATTGGAAGAAGGAATGTCCCAACCGAAAGCAGAACAAAAGTATATCCTTTGGTTTAGTCGCTGAAACATGTTTAGCAGTGTTATCTACCGGCACCTAGTGTGTAGATACGGGAGCCACTGATCATGTCTGCAATACTTTACAGTGGTTCCAAGAAACCCGACTACTAGCTGATGGGGAGATTACCGTTTACTTGGGCAATGCCACGAAGGTGGCGGCTGTTGCAGTGGGAGATGTTTATTTATCTTTTGATAGGAATAAAACTTTGGTTCTGAAAAATTACTTTTATGTATCTTTATTTAGAAAGAATTTGATTTCGATTTCTAAATTGTTTAAGGATGGATATTCTATTTCTTTTAATGACAGAGTTATTATAAAAGGGAATAGGGAGATTATCTATTCTAGTGCATTGATAGGAAATTTATATACTATTGAACCAAAAGTTCCCACGATGCAAATAAAAGTTAATAACTCATCTTCTAATTCCAATAAGAGAAAAGAACCTTCGAAGATGAACCAAACATATCTTTAGCATCTAAGGCTTGGTCATATTAACCTAAGCAGAATTCAAAGGTTGATAGTTGATGGACCTCTGAGTTCATTAGTGGTGGAAGACTTCCCAACCTGCGAGTCATGCTTGGAAGGTAAAATGACCAAGAGGCCTTTCAAGGCCAAGGGGTATAGAGTCAAAGATGTGTTGGAATTGGTTCATTCTGATTTGTGTGGTTTTATGTCTATCCAGGCAAGAGGTGGTTTTGAATATTTCGTCTCTTTTATAGATGATTATTCAAGATATAGATACATTTACTTGATGCGCCGCAAGTCTGAATGCTTTGACAGGTTCAAAGAATTCAAGACTAATGTGAAGGAACGTCAGGGTAAAAGTATCAAGACACTACGATCTGATCGTGGTGGGGAGTATCTCTTGGGAGAGTTTAAAAATTACTTATTAGAGACTGGGATTCAATCCCAATTATCTGCACCTGGCACACCCCAACAGAATGGTGTAGCAGAGCGAAGGAATAGGACTCTTATAGAGATGGTTAGATCGATGATGAGTTATTTTGAGTTGCCAGATTCATTCTGGGGGTATGCTCTAGATACGACAGTGTATATTCTGAACTTGGTACCATCTAAATCAGTGCCTTCTCCCGAGTGTGTATTGGGGCAAGCCTAGTCCGAGACATATTCGGTTGGGAGTCCGGCACATGTCTTTGAAGGCGAGATCTTTGTAAGTTGGAACATCGTACAGAAGTGCGCATGTTCGTTGGCTATCCTAGAGGAATGAAAGGTGGTTTGTTTTATAGTCTTAGAGATCAGAGGGTGATCGTCAGCACGAACGCCAGATTTCTAGAGGAAGACTATGTGATGAACCACAAGCCCATGAGTAAGATTGTTCTGGAGGAATTGAGAGGGGAAGTCACAACTTTAGTACCACCGGTACAAGAGGATATGCCACAAGTCACTGCACCATGTGTCACAGAGGATACATAGGTGATACCTCATCATAGTGGGAGGGTTGTTAGACATCCTGATAGATTCATGTTCTTGGAAGAATCTTCTGATTTGGTCCCTGGCGAACATGAACCTGATCCCTGGACATATGACGAGTCAATCCAAGATAAAGAAGCGATATCTTGGCAAAGTGAAATGAATGCTGAGATTGAATCTATGGATTTAAATCAGGTCTGGGAGCTAGTAGAACCACCCAATGGTGTAAAAACCAGTGGATGCAAGTGGATCTACAAAAGAAAGAGAGTAATAGACAGGAAGGTTGAGACCTTCAAAGCGAGGCTTGTTGCGGAGGGGTATACTCAGAAAGAGGGAATCGATTATGAGGAGACCTTTTCGCCGGTAGTCATGCTTAAGTCTATCCGGATTCTCTTATGCAATGCAGCTCATATGGATTATGAGGTGTGGCAGATGGATGTCAAGACAGCTTTCCTTAATGGAAGTCTTGAGGAAAACATCTATATGAAGCAACCAGAGGGATTCATTGCAAAGGGCAAAGAGCATCTTGTATGTAAGCTTAATCGATCCATTTATGGATTGAAGCAAGCTTCGAGGTCTTGGAACATCTTCTTTGATGAGGAAACGTAGTGGTATATCTTGTACATATGGATTTATTCAAAGTCCGGATGATTCTTGTGTATACAAAAGATGTGATGGAAACGTAGTTGTATTTCTTGTACTATACATAGATGACATTTTGTTAATTGGCAACAGTATCAAGGTGTTATCGGACGTAAGGGTATGGTTGTCAAAACAATTTGATATGAAGGACTTGGGAGAAGTGGGACACATCCTTGGGATCAAGGTTATAAGGGATCGCAGGAAAAGGATGATGTGCTTATCCCAAGCTTCATACATAGACACAATTATGGATCGTTTTAGCATGCAAAACTCCAAGAAAGGTTTTCTACCTTTCAGGCATGAAGTTCCTTTATCTAAGGAGATGTGTCCTAGAAAATCTGAGGAGATAGAGAAGATGAAGCCAATTTCTTATGCTTCGGTAGTAGGAAGCCTCATGTATGCGATGCTATGTATGAGACCAGATATCTGCTTTGTCGTGGGCATGGTCAGCAGATATTAGAGTAATCTAGGACAGGGACATTGGAATACGATAAATCATATATTAAAGTACCTGAGAAGGACTAGGGATTATATGCTAGTTTACCGTGCATAAATTACTCCTCTGGACTTCCAATCGATAGGGATAACGATAGTCTACCTCAGATTTTGTGTTTACTTTGGGAGGTGGAGCCATTGTATGGAGGAGTGTCAAGCAGAAATGCGTGGCGGACTCCACCATGGAAGCTGAGTATGTGGCAGCCTCTGAGGTTGCCAAAGAAGCTGTATGGCTCAGGAACTTCTTGATGAACTTGGATGTGATTCCTAGTTTGCCCTGAACTATCACAATTTATTGTGATAACAGTGGTGCAATTGCAAACTTGAAGGAACCAGGAGCCCATAAGGCAAGTAAACACATAGAGCGCAAGTACCACCTGATACAAAAAATCGTAAAGAGAGGAGAAGTTGCTGTGGCCAAGATTGCATCGGAGGATAACCTGACAGATCCTTTCACTAAGGCTCTTCCAACGAGAGCTTTTGATAGGCATGTGGAGGGAATGAGAATCAGATGTATGGTAGTTTGAGAACTACATAGTCTTTTAGTATAAGTGGTAGATTGTTGGGATGTATACTGAAAAGTCTATCTTTTGTATGAACATCTTTATTTTGAAATAAGAATCACATGATCATTGTTTGCATATTTATGGTTATGCATATTGTCTAATACATTACATTATAGATAACATGGTGTGTAGTTTCACATGGGATATCATGTTATCGGTTCCTTGTAAAGTATAAGTAAAGGCTTACAACCTTGATGGTTATGGACAAACCATTGGAATGGTTGTAGGGTGATTTGATATTGGTTTGTCTTGGCCATTGAATTACACTAGTACACATTGTGTGTATTGAGCAGGACTGACTTAGAGGTGATTCGATTTATTGCTGACTAGATAATCGAATCGAACCTCAGATATTATGTTGTACATGCTCTTAATCCCGATATAACAACGGGCACATATACTTATTTGGTGTGCCGTTGATTTACCAATGGGCGAGATTTATAGAGTAAATCGATAGGCTCGGTTAGTTGGAAAATGATATTATTTATATGGTGTGCCGTTGATTATAGGAGGAAACTGTGTCCTATATATTAGGATGATGATGTCCCCTTGAGGAGCTCATAAGGTTCATCATGTAAACCCTACAGGTGGACTTGGTTCGGCATGATGATAAGGTTGAGTGATACTACTCATGAAGTTAGATGTTGATTAATTAATTGACGGACATTTTAGATCTTAAACACGGGGAGATATTTGTACAATTAATATATGGAGCCCATATTCATTTATGGGGGTTGGTGAGGTAGATCAATGATAATCCTCTAGTGGAATGGATTATCATTAATGGATCAGAATTTATGTGGGCTAGATCCATTGGGTGGCCAAGATCCAACTCCTTCTCATGGTCCCTATGGTAGCCTATTATAACTCTCATGGAGCCTAGATCCGATGGTGGAAAATGGAACTCTAGATCCGACAGTGGAGGTTAAATCTCTAGATCCGATGGTGGAGATTATATCTCTAGATCCGACGGTTGAGATTAAATCCCTAGATCCGACAGTTGAGATTAAAAGGAGGCTTAAGCCTAACTCTATAAATAAGGCTTAGGGCTTGGGCGACAAAGATAGAACAAGGGATTCTAGGGTTTGCTTTCTTTAGCTTGGGTGACAAGAAACCTTAGAAGAATTAGGGTTTGGAGCTAGGGTTGGGCGGCGACAAGAAGTGGAGGAGGTCTTAGGGTTCTTCTACATTTCTTCAAGGTTTGGCCGGCGCAACCTTTCCTTCCCTTGGTGGCTGGCGCTCCTTCCTTGAAGGAAAGACTGGCGGTTCTTATTTCTTCCCCAAGTGATCGGCGACAACCTTTCTTCAAGGTTGGCCGGTGCTCCTTCATCCACTCCTTGGCCGGCGACAACATCAAGCTCCTTGGCTTGGTGGCCGGTCCTAGATAGGAGAAGGAGTTGTGTTTTATTCTTCCCTTTATTCGGAGCGAGCAAGGAAGGGAAGAACGTGATCTAGGATGCTTCTACTCTTGGAGGATCGTTGCCCACACTGTTAGTAATATATGAGAGATGTCCTAAGGCAATCGCCTTATGTATGAACCATTTATATGATAAATGAAGATTCACTATTTGAGTATACTTGTTTTATGTATTTGATTGG